>APFE030490776.1:209367-253407 GCA_000404065.3 Pinus taeda | reverse complement strand
CCTATCATGGAGAATTCATACACAACCGATTTGTTTATTCCCTTCTTTTTTCTGTGGGCTAGTCATATCATATCATTTGAATCAAAGTAGAAAAAAAAATCAGGGAAGGAAATTCTGTACATACCTGTAAAATGAGAGGGTGGCTTTTATTCTCTATCCATAAGAGGGTGGCTCTTATGGTCTATCCATTATGATTCTTTCAATCATACTTATTCTCTGCACCTTCTCCACAGCTACTTCATTTTCCAAAGAACAACATAATAAGAAACTTTTGGGTTCCTTATTTCCTACATGTAATGAAATTTAACATCAGAATTTAGAAAATAATTCAATCAAACACAAACTACACCAAATTATCTATCAGAGCCAGCCGAGAGAGGATGGAAACAATTAAAAATGCAAATATAAAACATAATTAAATTGCATTACTCACTCCGCTATGTACTGCTTCCACTACCATTGTTTCATTTTCCTCGTCTGTCTCAGTGTTCACATACATAGAGATGACACAAAACACGGACTGAATGCATCAATCACAAAACAATACTCACAAACAAGCAACCGAGTCAAACGCTTTTTTGAAATCAAAAAAACAACAAAAGACTTCTTCCTTTTTCTCCCAAACCTTTTCAGTGATGTGCCTTAAAGTTATGCAATGATCAACTGTGGAATGTTTAGGTCTAAAACATGCTTACCCTTTAGCATGCTTATTTCTTTCTTCTGCCCACTTGCTAATTTTGTTCTCTAGCATGCTTCCAAATAGCTTTGTAAACAAAGGGTTTATCATGATGTTCCTATAATTGGAGGGATTATTGACGTCACCGCTCTTGAAAAGAGGTATTGCCAGACTAGTTGTCCAATCTGTGGGGAGCCCTTGTTGTATGATGCTGTTGAAGATTTTTGTAATGTGAGGTGCAAGAATCTTTGAGCCCCACTTTAGATATTTTTCTTGGAGTTCAGCTAAGTCTTTTGATTTTCCAACATCCAACTTCTTGATACCCATCTCTACCTCTTGTACCATGAAGAGTTCAGTATCAGTGTTGACCAAGGGGGGAGGCTCAACCTTTTTCTTGCTTAATAACTGCTTGTAAGATTTGAGCTTTATGTCATCCTTGTTTGACGCTTTCCACCTTCTCCTTTCCTTTTTGCATTCCTCGTCAAACCAAGCATTAACCAGAAAGAAATTTGTTTAAGACTTCGTAATTTTTGTTCTTTTGCACTTTGCAAGTGCGCATTGAATTAAAAGTGTTAATTCAAGACTATGAAGGCTGTGAATTTTAATTCTCTCCTTCTCAAAGAGCCTCTCTAGCGTCATTTTGAAGGTGTTACAATTTTCTGGGGTTAAAAGAATTTTCCCCTGTGGGAGATTTTGTTGGACATGCTGAATTTTTGACTCTAATTGTTTCTTTCCAATCCAAGAGAAACATAAATAAATTGGCTTGTGATCTGATTGTAATTCTTGTTCTTTTTACCTATCCACCCAGAATGGGATGCTTATCAACCTTTGGGAAGTTTAATTCTCAGAAGGTGATTTCCATCCTCAACCTCTCTCCATAAGGTTTGAACTTGTGACATGGTAAGGACTAAAATCCTTGCAAACCAATTCGTCTACATCGCACGGGCTACTCACCCAATATGAATTGGCCATCTAAAAGGATTAAAACCCTTGCAAACCAATTCGTCTACATCACATGGGCTAATCACCCAATATCACCCGATATGAAATGGTCATCTAGAACCTGTCAAGGGAACAAAGTGAGCACCTCCTAGCCATCGAATGTCATTTAAACAACAAACCTACCACAACAATAAGTGCATAACATTAGTTGCTAATGGATTGTTGTAAATATCACAAATAAAAAATGTTAACCTTTAGAGACTGCTTATTAAGATAACCAAAAAAAAGTTTTGATATCTTGCCTCGAAAAATATAAAAAAGTAAAAATACAATTAATTACGAGTTGAGCTGCCCCTAATTCTCATGTGCACAACTTTTCACACTATTAATTTATTTTCATAAAAATAAAAAAAAAATAAAAAAAAAAATAAATAAATATATATTATATAAATAAATAAAATAAAATTTTCTCATTTATAAAATTAAAAATTTCAAAAAAATAATTAAAATATCTTAATATTTATTTTACCATAAGCATAAATAAAATAATTATCATAAAATAATGATTGATTCTTCTTTTAAGAATTTATAAGGTGTATTTTACAATTCGGTGTAAGTTTATGTAATTTAGATACATTTTAATTTTAAGCACATAAAAAATAATAATTTATAATTAACTCCGAGAGCTTTGAAGCATATTGATAAGCCTGTAATAAAAAAATACTCTTTATCCCATTTTAAGAAACATGCGATTACCGCTTTGAAGCATATTGATAAGCCTGTAATAAAAAAATACTCTTTATCCCATTTTAAGAAACATGCGATTACCACTTCCCAAGTTCGAAAAAAAAAAACAACTCGAAAACCAAAGGACATATTGTGACCCGTGATATGTAAAAACATATATATAAAGACAAAGCACATATATCATAAGATTTAGTGTTACAATGAATATGATGGTTCAAAAGAAATCTTTATTGAGAAAAAATTGATGGAGGGGAGATCGTTTCATTGTACCTCGAGTAAATAATGTTTTCCACATCAAGATATCATGTGAATTCTCTTGGTGGGTAAATTAGCCCGTGCTATCCTCACTAATAGTCAATTCTGGGCTTCAATGGAAGTCATAACAGAATTTTAATTCAAGTTGCAAACGCTAATGGATTGTTTATTTGAAGCTTCTCCTTATTCTAGAAGAATAAGAGGATAATGAAGGAATGTTTTCCTTATTTCTTATATATTCTTCTTCCTCTCTCTCAGAGAAGAATTAGTGCCTGCAAGATTAGGTTGAATAAATTGTTGTTGGAAGTCCATTTGTATTTCCATTTGAGATAATGGTTCCAAATAATAATAATACTTGCCTCCCCTTCTGGTAATACAGTGTATGTGAAGAAGCGAGGCAAGCAACGAGGAGAGTGTGGAGGAATGAAGAGGAGACAAGTGTGAGATGTATTTCTAAGACTCTGATTTCAAATGATTTGATTGAATGGTGGGGGGATTTCAGAACTCAAGATTTGGAAGTCATGGAGGGAGACATTTGTGAGGTTTAAATTTTGGGACGACAAGGGAGAATGGAAATTCAAACTCAAATCACAAATGAAAAGAGCGAGTCTAAGGGTAAATTGGAGATGAATGAGACGGAAGTCGATGAGTTTAAATAACATAAAATACATAATTATATTATGCTCCTGGAAGGATGTGAGTCACTATACTTGAGATGCTTGCAAACATTTAAGGATCAATTGGGTCACTACTTTAGCACCAAGAGGTCAACCAATTAAGTTAGGGCTATGCAGAATAATTTCCACAAGTGATATCCTAACAAAGTATCTTTTCCCGAGAAATCATCGGGATAGAGTATTAATAATAAATAAATGTGTTTTATAAAGTTTATAACGCATCACAAGAAATGGTTTTCAAAAAAAATTAAAAGCCAAAAACGGGCAAAAGACCCTTTGATGGGCATTTTGCCTGTCAAATTCCAACCCTATTTGTAATATCTAAAGGAAAATAAAGTTATGAAACTTGAAAAGTGATGGCACTGACACGATATCTAAAATATTGTTAATGCTATGACTCTTTTTCCATATATGCATAGACATGGAAAATGCAACAGTCATGGCTTAGCAAGTTGTGAGTTCAGTAACCATTCTAGTGTTACCATTATCGGGATCAAGATGCCAACTAGCCCCTTTGAAGATTATTGAAGCAGGTTTGGGTAAAGCCCTTCAAAGTTACTGAAGCATATTTGGGTGCTAGCTTTCCCTATATCATAGACCTACGTCTAGGCATTGTTACACTGCATACCCTGAGTAAGCTCTGTTGCCTGCATATTCATTTTAACAAAAGCTTGGCTCTTGATTTCGATCAAAATTGGTTCTCGTGGGTAAGTTTAGAAATGAAAAGGGTTTATCTAGATGGAATGGAGACTAACCCCCTGGGGGCACACAATTGCTTCACCAACCTCCTGAAGCAATGAAAAAAGTCAGAACAGGAAGAGAATTTGGGGTGGTTAGAGAATAAACAAAGCAAGCAGTAGTATATATAGTTGAAAGTTAAGGAGTTATAAGCTGTGCTAAATGGCTTTATGGTATATTCTATTGAAAAGATTGATATTTTTGGAGACTCCAAAGTGATTATTGTGGTTGACTAAATATGAGATCTACTTTAAAGTCTTCAGTACTTTCAAACTGAGTATTGTTTGATGTCAAATTCAGTGGTCTTACACTGGATGGGGAGGATAAGATTGTTGAACAACGAATTCAAGAGGATTTTTTTTGGCACATCCACAGAGAAAAGAACATGGTGGAAGATGACCTATCAGAAGAAGGAAGCTGTAATATTCTCTTTTTCTTTATATGGTCAAAGTGGACGAAATTTGCCCATTGTATTTACCATGGTATTTACCTGTGGTATCCACCCATGGTAATTGTCTCGTTTCTCAAGGAAAAATAGTAAAATATGATTTATAGAGAGTCCATCAAACCTATAAAAGGGGATAGGAGCTAGGCCTTTATATCTTCTCAAGTTTATTTATCTTATTATGTTTTCACGAGAACTTGGCATGGTCAGTTTTAGTTTGATCCAAGGGACGAAAATCCTATGGGTGTGATTTGTCTGGTGGATCCATTCAAAATCCACGATTTTGCTTCAGTCTTTTGTTTTCTCTTTTGTTGTGTAGTCATGCATGCGATTGCAAGGGCTCCAATATTTTTCATAGGAATGTACTATCTTCTTTAGTTAATATTATAAATAAAGGTTGCATTTCTTTTAGGTCTCTTGTGTTCTATGTCTGGCTTATCAATAATTCATTTAGAACACTAAAATATTTCAGATATGTCGATTATTTTCCTGTTCAGAATCTCACAGTGGTATATGATTTTCTTGCCAGCCTGAGGGTTTATTGTAAAATAATTTAGAGACTAGTTTTTCAATGATCTTCCATAATCAACCCAACTAGTAATCTATCAATTTCGGTAGCTTATTCACATCCACATCTACCCTAGTTGATATTTGCAAAAAGATTGCCATATCTATCAAATAGCTTAACATCGAATAATTTTGCAGGCTTACGGTACAAATGTATTTATCACGGGTTGAGATCTATTTCCCTTAACAAAGATCAAGCTTATTTTCAGTCCAAGAGATTGAGATCTATCATTCGTCTCAAAGGTAGAGCTTATTTCATATCTGTGGCCACACGTAATTGTTTAAAAGTTGTAGGCCACAATTGGGACACTCGTTTACACCATTAACTGTCCAGGGTTACCGTCACCTCAACTCTGTGGCTTGGGAGGGGGCAACGATATATTGGTCACGTGGATAGGCCGCAATTCCAACCAAGCCCGCTGATTCATAATTTCCCACACACAGTAGGAGATTTATGTTGAGCTATACAGCAAAGGGAGTGTTAGGGATCGAACAACAACAACAAAATCAAGTTCTTATATTGTAGTAACCCCTAGCAGGAGTCAAAGATACAACAATATCAAACTTAGACTTATGACGGAAAAGACAGGGACTGGGACCACCATATATTATAATTGTACAAGCCCAAATAAACTCCATAATGAAAGGACACAATGAAAGAGCACAAGGAAAGAGCATCATATTAATGATAAAATTACTTATTTATACATCTGAAATCTAGTTATGAGACATTTGTGTCTCGGTAACTTATTAACCGTAAAAGCAAAATGTAAAACTAATTACATATTATGCAATATACAATAAAAATCTCGAATGATTAGTTAGCGTTCCCCCCTTAATCTGAAGGGACATTTGACATGCCAAGTAACATTCTGAACTTTTCAAACTTTTCACGTCCCAGTGGCTTGGTAAATATGTCTGTGATCTGCTCTAGAGTAGGACAATGTGTCAGATGAATAACTGGCCTCTACATAATGTCGAATCGAGTGATATTTGGTGTTAATATTCTTGTTTCGATCATGAAACCTGGGATTCTTGGCCAACTGAATTGCAAAAGAGTTGTTGACGAGTAGTGGAGTTGAAGACTTTTGTTTCCCCTACAGGTCTTCAAGTATTTTGCGAAGCTAAATGATTTCTTTTGTAGCTTGAGCTGCTGTAACATATTTGGCTTTGGTGGTAGAATCGGCAGGAACATATTACTTGTGTGATCTCCAACTGATGGTTGTTGATCCAAGACTCATCAAATAACCAGAAGTAGAGACTCCATTCTCCTTATCTCCATCAAAATCAGAATCTGAATAGCTGGTGAGATGGAAATCTACAAATTTGGAATATTTGATGCCATATGTTCAAATGCATTTCAAATACTTAAGCACTCGCTTTGTTGCATTCCAATGACCTTCACATGGCTTATGCATGAACCTTGAAAGTATCCCTACAACAAAATCTATGTCAAGTCGAGTAGTAGTTAGAAAATTTAAATTTCCAACAAGTTGTCTATACTTTGTTGGATCTTCAAACATACTTCCTTCGGTGGAAGTAAGCTTCAAATTATGCTCCATAGGAGTAGCAACAGGATTACAATCCTGCATCCCAAATCTGTCCAATATACTTTTTCTGAGAAATGAAAATATATCTGGGTTTCTAAGCAACTTCAATCCCTAAATAATAATGTAATAAACCCAAATCTGTCATGTCAAAAACTTTCAATAATTAATTTTTAATGGATGTTATATAGTCATCATTGTTTCCTGTGATCATCAAATCATCTACATACACAACCAAATATACATCTGACTTTCAAATTTTCTTAACAAAAGGAGCTGCATCATCCAAATCAAATATCTTATAATTCAACTTGAGAAGGTGTTCAGTTAAATTTTCATACCATGCACGAGATGCTTGTTTTAGTTCATACAAAACCTTAACCAATTTCCATACCTTTTGCTCTTTGCCTTTAACAGCAAAACCTTCAAGCTGAAACATACAAACATCCTCCTTCAAATCGACATTCAAAAAAGTTTTTTTAACATCCATATGGTGTATCTTCCAGCTATTTTGAGCTGCAAGAGAAAACAAAGTTCTAATTGTGCCCCATTTTGTTGTAGGAGCAAATGTCTCTGTAGTCAACACCTTCCTTCTGAGCATAGCCTTTTTCTACAAGTCTTGCCTTGTATTTATTAAGCGAACCATATGCTTTGTATTTGATCTTATACACCCATTTGCAACTAATGGGTTTGACACCTGCAGGAGGATCCACTAACCTCCAAGTTTTATTCTCTTTTTTTTTTTGCTAAAGCAAGTGTGGATCCTTCTATTTCATTAAACCAAAAAAATAGTGTACAATTTTTACAAGTGTGGAGCCCATGACACCCAGGTCAAAACCTTTTAGCCTTACAAAGAAAACCTGAACCCAAGGAAAACAAACAAAAATGTAACCTGGCTCCCGGAAAGCCCGAGAACTTTCCCGCTTCACCGCTGTCGGAAAAGCCCGAACCATCTGAGCCATCCAAAAAAAAAGCACTAAGATCGATGGCCGAGAAAGAAATCGCGCAGTCAAGAAGACCAAAGTTTAATGGTCCTGCCCCCCCAAGTTGCAAGATCCGACTCAACCGTTGATCCCCATTAACTAAATCCAACGGATGAGATTGATATCGCACTGGACAAGATGGTGTGACATTAGTGTGCGATGTAGGGTTGTTTTCGGAACCCTCTCCCTGCCATGTGTTGGAGGTTGAATGGCATCGCTACGAAATCTCCAAAACTTTTTCCCAATTGAAAGCGGTGTGATCATCCAGAAACCGCTTGGGAGGCGGTATTCCATGCCGAGACCCCGATTTCTTAAAAATCCGGCATTCGGAAAAAACAGGGCTCTTCCTGTGCATGTGGATCCCCTCGGCTGAACCTGGAACCCTGAAAAGATGAGAGGCTTGTCACTGAACGAAGACCTGAGGGACTCGTTTCGTTCCTCATGATAAACAGAGATCTTCCTCTGACTTACTCTGGGAATATGAGCGACCAGACAAGATGTTCTCCACGCCACAGAACCGTTTATCAGATATTGATGAAACATGCAGGTGTTAAATGCAAAGGTTGAGTCAATTTGGTTCCTGGTCCAAAGCTCTATCACTAAAATCCAACTTATCATTTTCTGCCTGTTCCTGTAAAACTGCCTTTAACCTGCTCTGAGGTAGCTCATGCCATTTTGATGCCACTCTATTCTCTGTGCTGATAACACCTTGGTTGGCTAGCAAATCTGCCAATTTGTTTGCCGACCTGCGGACATGCTTAAAGCCTACTGTACGGAGGCTTTGAAGGTGGTGTTGAATCCATTGAAAGCCCTGAATTAGTCTCCAATTTTTTGAGACTTTTTCTGGCTTAGTACGCCCGCTGATTTTCTTGACCTAATTGATAATAAGTTCAGAGTCAGCCTCCACTATCATATTTTGCCTGTTTTCCTGATTCAGGAAATCCAAAAATTTCTCCATAGCCATCAATTCCACCAAGTTATTAGTAGAATGTCCCAGATGACAGTGGAAGATGAAGAGGACACTACTATTCTCATCTCTAAGCACCCCTCCATAACCAGCTGTACTCGGGTTTCCTTTTGAAGCTCCATCTATGTTGTATTTCAGATAACCCTTTGGAGGAGGATGCCCGAAATCATTTGCATCTCTCAGGGAGATAAGATTTCTATCCAGACCCTGAGGAGAGATGCCTTGCAGGCCCAGTTCACAGAGAATTCTTAGGTCAGTAGCCGAAGGAGGGTTCTTGGTGAGATTTCGCACTATGGTACTAACCGTTTCCTTGAGTTGTTTTAAGATCAACTCAAAAATGCAATGGGAAGTTCACTTTTCATCTTTGAAGATTCGGTTGTTCCTATCTTTCCAAACATTCCAAACAATGAAGCTCGGAAAGAGGGCCCAAGCAATGGCGAGAACTTCATTGTCTGAAAAATCTCTCCTCCAGTTGGTCAGGGTGTTGCAGATGTTATTTTTGTCTCTATCCGTCTGATGGAAAATAAAGGAAAAAGAGTCCCACAGACTAGAGGAGAACATACAACTGTTGAGAATGTGCTCCATAGTTTCCTCATGAGCTTCACAAAGCTGGCATCTAGAAGGTCCCAAAATGCCCCTCTTCCTAATATTGACCCAGGTCAGAATTTTCCTGTGCTGAATGAGCCACATGAAAAGTTTAATTTTAATCTAGCCCTGGTGTCTCCAAAGGTTAAGCCAGGTTTTGTCTGGAAATTGAGAACTAAGGTCAAGGAGAATGAGATTTGCTTCATTGAGGTTAAAAACCCCCTCATTATTGTTGCCCCATCTTAGCTGATCGTGGCCCTCAGATTTCATAATCTTCCTCTGATCTAACATTTCCTTAAGAGTTTTGGCTTTAGCCTTCAGGGTGTTGTTATCCCTAAAATCAAAATTCCTCCAGATTCTCCATTTATCATTATTATTGGTGTGCTCCCAAAAGTCTTTCACCTTAGAAAGTCTATTGCTATCAGTGTTTTCCTTGAGATTCCTTAGGTCTTCGTTTAATAAAATAGGTTCTTGTTGCCATTTGTCCTCCCAGAACAGGCTGAGATTTCCTTCTCTAATTTCCCAGAAGTTGTTTCCTTGGACCAAACTCCGGTTATCCCAGGCTTTGTTCCAAATGTGCGAGCCCTTTCTGTGACCTAACATTCTTATTAGATCATGGTTATGCCAGGTGCTAGCATATTTTTCTTTCCAAATGGTTGCCCACTGCGCCTTTGGCTCTTTAACCCATCGCCACCATAATTTGGCACCTAAAACCTTGCTGAGTAAGTCAGGGTCATCCAAACCTAGACCACCAAAGCTCTTAGGTTTGGAGATCTTATCCCAAGCTACCAAGGCCCATTTCCTACGATCCTCCCCCTTACCCCAAAGGAAGTCTCTATGAATGGATTTGAGCTGATGTAGGACACTTTGAGGAGCTGGGAGAACAGATAGCATAAAGACAGGGATGGATTGAAGGACAACTTTGGTTAGCACTAACTTACCAGCCAAATTTAGAGATCTATAGGTCCATTTCCTGACCTTGTCTTGCAATTTGTTAATAACAAGTTCCCATATGCTCTTGTGTAAGGGTTTGGTAGTGAAAGGAACTCCCAAATATTTTGACGGGAGGAGCTCCCTTTGGAAGCCCAAAATTCTGGCTATATTTCTTTGAATAGCAATGTGAGTATTAAAGAAAAAAAATTTAGATTTAGAAAGATTTACCTCCAAACCTGAAGCCATGGCAAAGTCTTTTAGGATTTTCTTATACGCAAGAGCTTCCTTGACCGTGGGGATCCCTTATAGCATGGTATCATCCACAAATTGTTGATGTGTTAAAGAACGACCCTCTTCAGAAAGTTGGAGACCTTTGACCAAACCCACTACCTTGGCATGTCTGATTTTTCATCCCAGCCCTTCCATCATGAGTATAAAAAGAAAGGGAGAGAGTGGATCTCCCTGCCTTAAGCCTCTTGAAGGAATGAAAGTCTCCAAGGGTGAACCATTAACCAAGATTGAAAATTTGGGTGAAGTGACTAGGGCCATAACCCATCTCATCCAGTTATCATCAAACCCGAAAGAAGCAAGAACTTTTCTGATGTATCTCCAGTTTAGCTTATCATAGGCTTTGGCTATGTCCAGTTGCATGATCATACCAGCTTTCTTATTGTTTGTCAACAAGTGAACCACCTCATGAGCTTGAACGATGTTGTCGAGGATTTGTCTGCCTTCCACATATCCTGACTGTTCCGATTCCACCAGGGTAGGAGGAAGGGGTTTGAGTCTATTGGCAACCACTTTGGAGATAATTTTGTAGACAACATTGCACAAGGCATTGGGTCTGAACCTTTCAGGAGTTAGGGCCACATCCTGTTTAGGGATCAAGGCAATAGTTAAGTGCCTTCAAGATAGTTTTATCCCTCCTTGAGTCTTCCACCACGTTCAGAATGTCTTGTTTTACTATATTCCAGCAGGCTTTGAAGAAGTCTACATTGAACCCATCCGGACCTGGTGCCTTGCCATTTTGCATCTCTTTAAGGACCTCCCTGACCTCCTCTTCTGACATTGTTCTATTGAGCTTGAAATTATCTTCTTTGGAGACTAGCTTAGGTATATGCCTAGAAATATCCCTAATAGATTGATCTCTGTTAGTGCAGGTTTCCTGAGCAATGCCCTGAAAGTGCTGAATTAGCTCAACTTCGATTTCTTCATGCGTGCTGAGCATGTTACCTTTCTTGTCCTTAATATTAGAAATCCTGTTGTGAGCTCTGTTCGCCATAGTGGATCTGTGGAAGAATCTGGTGTTGCGATCTCCTTCTTTTAGCCATTGCACTATGGATTTCTGCCACCAAAAAATTTCCTCTTACTTACATAAGTTCTCATAGTCTTGATGATATTTAGTTGCCAATTCATTCTGCTCCTTATCAAAACCCTTTGTAATCACGGTTTGGTTGAGTTTCTGCATTTTTCCTTCCACAATTTTTTTTCTTCAAAAATGTTGCCATATTCCTTCTTATTCCACTCCTTAAGCCGGAGTTTAATGTGTTTGTGTCTTTTTTGAAGAAGGAACATTCTTGTGCCTTGAATATCCAAATCTTCTATCCACCAAATAGCATTGTTGTTATAGAACTCTGGGTGGGAGAGCCAGATATTCTCAAATCTGAAAGGTCTATTGTTAGGTTTGCCAATACCTTGAATGTCCAATTGAACCGGCCAGTGATTCGAGCCTCCAAATGGAAGAACACTCACAACTATGTCCTTGTCCTTGATCATAAGATCTTCTGAAATTATAAATCTGTCCAGTTTGGAGGCCACTTGAGACTCTCCTCCTCTTTTATTGTTCCAAGTAAACGTACCATTATTCATCGCAATATCCACGAACTTCATACTATCTATGAAGGTTTGAAAAGCACAAGAATCTTTGGTTAGAATTCCAGTTCCTCCTTTTTTTTCCAACAACGTTTTTTATCATATTGAAATCACCCCCAGGATCCAGGGGATTTTTGCATGACGTTCCCTGCGCTTCTACAGTGAATCAAGAAACAAGAGTTTACCCTCCATCCTTTCGGGGTCGTACACATTCATAACCAATTATCTACGTGGTATAGTTGAGTATGGTCTGAGATATGCTCGAGGTGATGGTGTTAGTTTCATGGAATATATAAATATAGACTAGGCAGGCAGTTCAGTGGATCAGAAAAGCACCTCAGGGTGTTGCTTCAGTATTTGATCAAGGGTTGTCTCTTGGTGCAGCAGGAAGCAAAAGTCCGTGGCACTAAATTCTGCAAAGGCAAACTACATGGCAACAAGCATGGCCACATGCAAAGCTATTTGGCTTCGGAAGCTGCTAGTGGCACTGTTGGGTCAACAATTGGATTTGATTAGTACCTACTGTGATAATCAAAGTTGCATCAAGCTCTCTGAGAATCCAGTGTTTCATGATAAGTTGAAGCATATAAACATGAGATACCACTTCATCAGAGATTGTGTACAACGTGGATCAGTTCAGCTACAATATGTTCCCACAAATCAACAATTTGCAGATATTCTCACGAAGGCCTTGGGTAAGGCAAAGTTTGTCTTCTTCAGGGTTAAGTTGGAAGTAGTGGAGAGCACCTTCCTCGCTAAGAGGGAGTGTTAGTTTTCGAGTAGCTCAGACAAGTGTTCTAGTCTCTGTTGGTGTCTAAGAAGCTAAGGAACAGAGGAGGATAATTATCTCCAAGACCCGAAAAATGTTTCCAAGGAAAATACCTTAATTAGATTAATTAGCCAATTATTAAATATTTTCCCAAGTCTAACTTAAGAAAACTAGTTAATCAAATCAGACTACTTAATGGAAATCAATTTTGCTCTAGAGACTTCCAACAAAGTCACTTGATGGGGTCAATATGATCTTAGCCATCATTGTGAATAGATCATGGTTGTTGATTCGTTAACTAGAGATTATAAGAGCAAACTGATGGGTCAATTGGAGACATATAAAGGAGTTCGAATCACCCAATTGTAGAGATAAGTAAGGGTGTTGTGTGAGCGAGGGAGACAATGAAAAAGGGGTTTTAGCAGAGAAGACTTTCGGAGGAATTTTTCTTAGTAATTTCCATTTTCCAGATAGAGGAAGGAAGGTCGAATTATTCTGTAGTGAGGCCATACTAGCCAATGTGCATAGCTAGGAAGTAGTTCAATTTCCAATTGTCGAAGATATGTATTGGAGGAGGTTTGAGTTGCTCAATTGAGTTGCAAGAGGCATAAATCATTAGCAGAACGAATTTCTGTAGGCAGTGCGAGTTCCAAAGAGGTCTGTATGCATTTCCATATCATCCAGTGCATGTAGTAGGCAGGGAGTGTGAATTACTTAGTGGAGGCTGTGAGGTTTTATAGAAGGGAAATTAGTGTTTCTAGATCGATTTTTCCAGTGGAGAAAATAATTTCTGAAGCTTTGCTAGTGAAAGGCAAGAAAATTGTAGTTCTCATTTTTGCTTAGGAATAATAACAAAACCCTCATCTATTGAACTAGTTTTCCCCACTTTGGGGTTTTTCTAGGGACAATTTGTCCAAAAATACTAGTGTTAATAATTTCGTGTGTGTGCATTATTTCTTAGTTCCTGTTATTATTTATGAAAATAGCAATAGTACATAGAAGATTAAATTCTAGTTGTTGCAATTAAGAAAATTTCACAGTAGGAAACACTTTGGGGTCATATGTTTTGACTTAGGAAGCTACTAAGTAGGGCCAATACAACTCCTATGCAAGGATTTGTGTTGATATGAACATATCTGAGCCCCTATCCCCTTTTGATGCCGAAAGTGTCATGAACATGGACATCTCTTCTGAGAATGCCCTCTAAATGTACCTTTCCCATCTACGATATTACAATATCTAGAATTATCCAATGGCTTACAAGCATATCTCCTTTCATATCCATCCTCCAAGGATCAAGATGGCTTTGGAAGGATCATGAACAAAAGATGATCCAATAAGAAATCAATAGGGATTGCATCTACAAAGGGACACATAACCAACAATAGATATGCAATCCTGTCCAACCCAGCAATGAACTCTACAGATGCTAAGTTTAAGTTGTAAGAAGACCAAAGGGCCCATTCTTATAAACCCTTGGAAGTTGCAGAGGATCAACTCAGGAGAAGAAAACTAGATAATGATGATAAGACCAATGCAACAGAAGATGTCGAAATGATCCACAAATCTGGGGAAATGTATGAAGATGAGGAAGGAGAAGATATGAATCTAGAAGAGTGACTTACATTCCATTGCAGCAGCCTAGGAGGGTAAAGACCCAAACTCTATTTTGCATCAGCGAATCCAGCTCCTAACCAAATCCTATATCAGATCCTAAGAGCTCCGAAAACAACAATTCTAAGGTAAGCCCACTCAATCTTCTTCATTGGGTATTAAAAGAAATCCCTCTCAATAGAACCCCAAATCTTGCGAAGAGGATAAGAAAAGAGATTGCAGAAGCAACAAGCAACTACTATAAGAATTAGGTGAAATATTGGTAAATTCAAGAAGGATTAACTTGATGACGGATTCCTTCCATCCCACCCCTTCCAATACTCGGTGAAAGTCCTCTCATAGAAGGTAAGATGCCTGAATGGAAAAACAAAACACAAGCTTGTCAAAAGTAAAATACTCTAAGACCAACCTACCATTATCATGATTCAAAAAACCAAGTGTTCAAGTGATCAACTATCAATAAGTGCAGCCACTATCTGGAAAGGTTTCCTTTCAATTGTAATTGAGGCTCAAGTAGCATCATAGGGAATAACAATCCTCTACAAACCCTCTGAAATCACTCTCTGTGACTTCATTTCAACTCAAAGAAACCTCACGACTAAATTTCAACCGATGGGATCAACTGAACACAATTATATCGCCATTGTTTATGGGCCTAACCTCCAGGGAGTTAAATCCTCCTCTCTGTGTAGTCTTCAAGCCATTCATCAATTAATAAGAGATAGGTACTAGATTCTAGTTGGGGATTTTAACATTATAAAGTCTTTTGATGAAAAGAAAGGAGGTATAAGGAGATTAGATGTTGATTCAGAGATCTTCATGGAGATAATCCACTCTCTGAAGACGGATGATCTATAAACCTCTAATCGAATATATACTTGGAACAATAGGAGGGGTGAGTCATTACAAGTTGGTCCCACCTAGATCATTTTCTCATAGTTGAATCCCTAATCATTACAGGAATTTTTATTGACGCTTCCATCTTGCCTAGTCATGGCTTAGACCATTGGCCCATATGCTTAACACTATATTGGCAAGGAAGCCCCCTGAATCGTCCTTTCTAATTTCGACCATTCTAGTTGAAGCACCCATCCTTCCAGGAAATTGTTGCCACGTTGTAGAATGAAGCCTCGATAGACAATGGTTCCATTATGCATTGCTTTAACCAATGGCTAAAATTCCTTAAGGATCATTTGAAGCAATGACACAACCAGGAATTTAGTCACATACTTAAAGATCAAAAGGATCTCACTACACAGATGCAACATATTCAACAGAGGATCATCTTGGAGGGGCACACGAATGAACTCATTTTGCAGAAAACTACAATTCAAGCACAGTTTAGAGTAACACAGCCATGAAGAAATCCTCTGGAAACAAAAATCCCAAGTGCGATGGCTAAGGGACGGTGAAAAGAATACTAAGTTCTTTCATCACTCAATGACCCAACACCATCATCACAATTATATCTCCTGCATTAAATACAACCTGGGTAATAAACTAGATACCCAAAATGACATTCAGAGGGATCTGACATCCTTTTATCAACACCTCCTCACAAAATCCCAAAGGGATCGTTGCCTTTCTATTTGAAAAAATAATGAATCCTAGTTTAGATCAGTCAAAGTAGGTCGTCGTTGTGATGGGGAGGCTGCGATCTTCCTTTGAACAAGAATCAATGACCTTTTGAAACCGATGGCGGATGGCCTTGTATCAAATTGACAACCTCAACCGCCTAACAATAAGACTGAGACACGTGGAACTGGCTATTTCCCAGTGAAGATCCTCGAATAAATCCTCAATGAAGCCCTTTATGTGCTTTTGGATTTACGAGTCATTAGATCTGGTACCACTCCTGCTCTCTTTATTGGCACGGCCAGAACACCGATCGATAAGGATAGTTTGTGAGAACTCCTTCCTCAGGGAAATACATCACTCCTAGCCACTCCACCATATAACTTTACATCACCTAAAAGAAAAAGGAGGTTGATCAGTATCCAGAACCTCTAAATAGAGAGTCCAATCCCAGGCATACAATTGCCTCTGGAATTTTCAACCAAGATTTCAAGTAGCTGAGACCTGACCAGGAAGGGGTAACCGCTTGGAATTCTCAAACTTGGGATTTCAAGTTGCTACGAGACCTAACCAGAAAGAGGTAACCGCTTGGAATTCTCTTTTAGTATATATGAGACCTATCTGTGGCAACACCTATATATTATAGAGATTTATTTCTTTATTGGTTGTGCAATAACTTCTAACCAACTAAACAGAAGAATTACCAGCCCTCCAAGATGTGTAGAGGACCCAGTTATTGGAAACACTTCATCAAACATTACCTCATTTTGAGCCAATTTTCAACAATCCCTACTTTCTACGTATTCCTTAAAAAGGAACGATTGAATTTTCTTTAATGAAGTTTAATTTACAAAGAAGAAAGATTCACCTGAAAAGACAACTCTTTATAAATTCTAGTACTTAGACAAGAAGGTTTCACATTCAGATTTCTAAATATTTCTATAAATTATGCAGCTCATCAAGTAAATTTCCAAGCAAAAAGTTTTAGAATTTTTAAATATTTGTTGTAAAATGCAGCTCATGCACCCAGTCTAATGCAGGGCATTAATAAAACTTGAAAGTCTAAAAGAGGATCACTCTGATTTTTCATTTTTTCCTTTTAAAATGCGGCTAGTGAAGACCTAGGTTACTAGAAATGGGAAGGGAAACGAAACGTGAAACGATAACCGGAAGAAAAATGGAGTGGGGAGGTTTTGCATTCAAAAAAATGAGGAGAGAGAAAAAAATAAGAAAAATGTGAAAAACATAAAACAAAGCATGTATCATGGGCATTCCCCAATAATGTGGTTCATAAATAGTTACTCACATAAACCATTTTTGAATATTCATAGTGAGAAACAAAGTTTGTGTTGTTTCCATGGGTCATTCTCAAATACCCATGTTTGATCCTTTAATAGTGAAAACACCTTTGGTATTGAACTCAAGTTTGATTTGACCTTTCCATTTCCACTTGATTTGGACCTATTGAGTGGGATTTTTTTGAAGGCCATATCCCTAGAAATTTCCGAATGAGTACATGATCTCGCATATCATGTGTATATTCTCCCATATGATTTGAGCAGACCTCAAATTTGGGATATATTGTAGTATTTGGCAAGCAACTACTAGGTTGTAGTTTCCCTAGTTGGGTAATAGGATGGTGAAGATTGAATTGAACTCCATTGGGATTCCGAAATTGAGCCAAATGTAGAGGGTTGTTTAGAACTACTACTACCTTCAACTATCTTGCTATAGGAAGAAGTGTTACTCCCTCCATTGACATTTTGCATAGAAAAAGTTGAAGGGTTGAGAACCAGAAATGCTACAACTAGACAAAACCTCAAATTTGGGCTATATTGTAGTATTTGGCAAGCAACTACTAGCTTGTAGTTTCCCTAGTTGGATAATAGGATGGTGAAGATTGAATTGAGCCCCATTGGGATTGTGGAATTGAGCTAAAAGTAGAGGGTTGTTTAGAACTACTACTACTTTCAACTATCTTGCTATAGAAGTGTTACTCCTTCCATTGACATTTTGTATAGAAAAAGTTGAAGGGTTGAGAAGAAATGCTACAATTAGACAAAACCTACAAAAAATTACCATCAAATTTTCAAAACTTTATCGTTAATCCATTATAATAGTAATTAATCTTTATAATAATAAAAATAATTTATAATATAACCCTGTACATTTAAATTTATAATTTTATATAAATAAATATTTTTTAAATATTAAATACAATAAAACTATATAACAAACTCTACACTAAATATACTTTTAAATAAAACCAACACAAAAATTAAGAAAAAATAATTAAAACATTAAAAAAACATAACAATAGGCAAGGCATCGAAATAATATAATTTTAACAAACAAAATCCCTAAATGGACAATGTGGTTAAAGAAATTTTAGCAGAAGACCATGAAACCGCCTCTGAAAACTATCCACAAAACCAACATTCATTTTTTTTTAATTCGGCTCAACGTCAAATCGGAATGAGACCAACATTACAGACGAACCAGAGCAACCTTTATCGGAAAACCAACCTTTGCCTTTTTTTAGTCGGCTCAACGTCCAATTGGAATGAGACCAACATTACAAATGAACCAGAACAACGTTTCTTTGAAAATCGTGTCAGAAAACCATTCGTTTATGGAGAAACTGGTTTCGTGTATTGAAAAACGAAAACGACCCTACAAAATGGTGTTTTCCGAACTGTTCCATTTCTTTGCATTTTTTTCGGAAACGAATGCCCCCGCTCCGTTTCTAGTAACATAGGTGAAGACGTATTCAGACTGTCTCCTACTTATATATCGACAAGCTTGAGGAGTGGTTAAATTCGCAAGGGGGTGATGGTATCTATTTGGGAAAGTTTGTTATAAGGCTTCTTTTGTATGCAAATGACCTTATTATAATTGCTAAATCGGCTCTTGGTTTGCGAGAGCACTTACTATCCCTTGAGCATTTTTGTAGAAGTGTGGGGATGCAAGTCAATATCAACAAAACGAAAATAGTGGTATTCTCTAAGAAAAGAAAACATAACCAACATAAGTTTTATTTTGAAGGCAACTTTCTAGAAGAAGTTGCGGATTACAAATACCTCAGAATTGAATTCAACAAAAATCTACGCTAGAATGGTTGTAGAAACAAAGAACTTTGGTGGGTTGGAAAGCATTTTATGCTTTTCAAAATAGGTGTAGAGAGGCAAAGTTATGGGACTGGAAAACCACTCAAACTCTTTTTGGGCTTCTAATGATTCCATTGAATCTCTATGGTTGTGAACTATGGGCCATCGGTACATCCGACATGCAGTGGAGACAAATTGAGAAAATCCAGAAGCGTTTGATTACAAACAAATTTAAGATTAAAAGTGCAGTTCCTTGTGATATCTTGTTAAGTGAAACTGGGACTACTTCTATTGAAGCAATTTCTATGGTGTGAGTCATAAGGTATTTAAAACAATTGAGCAAATGGAAGAGGGTAGGTGGCTTAAGGTTGTTTTTAATGATAGATTGTGCAAGAGCAAAAAAGCTTGGATGCGGCAAAATAAAACATGGTTTAGTAAATGCGGTATTTGCTTGAACCCATGTCCCATAAACAACAAAGAGATAAAAGCTTTTGTTATGAAAAAGTTCCACAAGCATACTTGGGATAAGGAGCTAAGAAGAAATAAAAATTACTATATTGAAGTGTTTAATCCCACTCATAGTCATCAACCAAAAGCATACATAGAGGTCAATATCTCTTGGAGAGCCAAAATTCTTATTGCTCAGTTAAGGACTAATTCTCATCAACAACGTTGTGAAACAAGGCGTTGGAAAAGTTCAAAGGAAGTGTGGGAGAAAAGAGTATGCATTTTTTGTTCTTCCGGAAAAGTGGAAACATAAAAACATTTCATTTTAGAATGTGAGGTATTCAAGGACAACACAAAAAGTTATGCAAATATGCTGGCTAATTTCACAAACAACAAATAAAAAAATTATGATACACTATTTAAAAGTTAGATATTCAAAACTATAAAATTACGTATAAAAATCATTTATCATTAATTGAATAATTAACTTAAATATTATAATATGAAAATATATTTATAATTTGATTTATAATATTTATAATTTTTATAAAAAAAAATTAATTGTTATTAAATAATTTTAAAAATATGATAACGAATTTTATTTTTTGTTATTTTTGTGATCATCAAAGGTTGAGATTCTTGATTCTCCATATTAAGGATGAACAATTTATTTGGATGCAAGAGATTGTGAACATTCTCTATTTGGATATACTTAGACAATCTACCATTGGAAGCACTAAGTTGAATTTTTTTTTGTCAAACCCATGGACAGTGAAACCCATGAAGATTCTATAGTAGGGAGAAAAAGGTTTGTAGACATTTTACAGTTACATTCTATAGTTGGCAGTTTGAACATTTTTTTTTTTTGAGTTACACATTTTATAGTCAGAAGCAAGAGATTAAAAACCCCTATACCCTATAGTTAGACATTTTATTGTCTTCATTCCTGTTTTTTTCACATAGGTCGTCATTTTCTCCACAGAAGAAAAAATAATATTATTAATTGCAAATTTGTTTAGCGTTCTCCATTTAGTCCAGCTTTGCAAAAGACTTGCAAATGTGTCAATTCAAGCACCATTTGGGTAGAGAAATAACACATTGAAAGAGCACTCCCAACTTGTCTTTAAATTTTTTAAACAACATACTGAGCTTTACATGTAAAGCAGTGTGAAGAGATTTTCTTGTGAAAAACTTTCCACACACATAAAACTATGCATAAACAAATCTCTACACAAGTGGCATTATTGGAACTATAGCTTTAACATTTTATTTAATTATTAATGAAGTTAAGCATATTTACCAATCAATCATTTATTTCAAAGCATGTAATAAAATTAAACATCTAGGAACACGTGGCGTTAATTCTTTTGTTTATTTTTAAAAGCAAGGCATTAAACTTAAACATTTGTGGTCAAAATTCATTAATTGTTTATTAGTTTTTTTATTATTATTACAATTTTTTCTATCTACTGATTCAAATCTATTAAGTATCTAATACATATGTTCAACATTTATATGCTAACATGACAATGCTACCCACTAATTTTGTTTGTGTTGTCTATAGAAGCATTCACCAGGTGAACACATCATGCAATCTTTAT
This sequence comes from Pinus taeda, assembly GCA_000404065.3. Classification (NCBI taxonomy): domain Eukaryota; kingdom Viridiplantae; phylum Streptophyta; class Pinopsida; order Pinales; family Pinaceae; genus Pinus; species Pinus taeda. The sequence goes on along the minus strand of APFE030490776.1, from coordinate 232,360 downwards.
AGCATATAAGTTGTGAATGCATGTCAAACTAGTTTTCAGAGTTTATTACAAATAGAATCCTCATCTGGGACATATAGTATTGTTATGGTAGTTGCACACCATGTGGGATTATCATTTAGAGTGAAAGTGAAAAATATGTAGCATTATTGACAGGTAAATGATGCATTGTTTGTTCTATATGCGAGTACTAAGAACGTTTATACAATATATTGTACAGTCCTATGGAAATGATGCACAAAGTTCAAATATTATATAATGTGACAATACTAAACATGTTTGGACAGAATACGTTATTGTCATATAGTTCTTACTTCTGAAGTACTTACGTGTTATGGAATTATAACATCTTATTTTTCTTATTTTTATATATTTGATCTAACTCATATCATCATAGCAATGGAAATGAATACAAACAGAACAAATATCGTTAACGACAATGATAACTCTTCTATGAGACACATTCCTATTAAACAATATACTTTAATTATATTTGCATTATACAGCCCAATTGTGTTTTTCTTTTTTGCCCACGCCACTTTTGGGCCATATTTTTTAATGTACTATAACTAAAAGCAAATATTTTGTAATTTCCAGCAAATATGTGATGCTTAGAGATTCGAATATAGGAGAACAATTACAAGGAAAAAAATACTTTGAAAATTTCTATAAAACTTTTGTATTTTCTAAAGCTAAAGTCTATCTAGAATCTTTGTACACTAGTAATGACTTTGCCTTATTTTATTTTGTTTTCATTAAACAGTTCTTACGTATTTTCAATTATAATGTCCTTTTAAGCAGTAATTTCAGTGATTATTTGTGAATAGGCAAAAGCTATCGAATTCGAATGATGTCATAGTAGAGATCAACGAGAGTGTAGAGATAGTAATGAGCAGTATTACAGAAACCGACATCAGAACAGCATAAGAAAACAAACAAACAAACTAGCAAAGAAATAAATGCAAATAGGTGCTTCTGCACATGTTCAATTAAGATTTCTTCTCTCTTTCTTTTTATCCTTTTCCCCCTTTGTCTTTTTATTGTTTTATCTCTTTTTCTAATATATATATATATATATATATATAATATATATTTTCAATTCAATGCTCAGACTACCAAAAAGAGGTCGAACCTACACCATTGTTGATCAAAGATATCAGTAACAATATAACTAGGAATATTTTTCATGGGGTTGTCTTTGTTACATATCGAACATTTTTAGACAAAGCAAATAAGTCAAAACAAATATTTTGTGCAGACTTTACATATAAGAAAGCAGAAATAACAATAACATTGCTTGTGTCAACATCATTAATCGAACAACATGAGTCAAATCATGCCGCAAATGTCAGTGTTTCTTTTAAATATTTTGAAATTATTCCAAAGCATAAATATGATAGTGGTGATTGTGAGAAAACCCTTTGTCTAAATAGTCTTAGAAGTGTAGAAAACATTTGTCATGTTTGTGCAGAGTCCCATTTTTTTCCAAATATGATGATTGCAAATTTGGTCACGTAATGACGTTGCCTTTCTAGTTGGCACAATCTCAGCTATTGCAATTTTGATAACGCACACAACAATACAATATTGATCTAGGTGGATATTGGTGCCACCCACCTATTCTACTTGAACCCCCAACATTGCTTCTTTCAGTTTTCTTAATTTTGGCACAATTTGCTATTTTTGGGAGCTTTTCGAGTCCTAAGCTTTTGGAGTTGTTTTGATGCCTTAAATGACGTATTTTTTTTATTTTTTTTACGTGCAAACCCATAGCCTAAGTAAGAGTTTGTATTTGAAAGTTGTAGTCCTTGGAAATACTTTTGTCACTTCATCTCTTAGGATTAGGTTTTTGGATGTTTAGGATTTTCCAATATTTCTTAATAATAAATAGGGCTTTGAGCCTCATTGTAACACAGTTCAAAAGGCATTTAGCCGCACATCTCTTCTTAGAGATAAGCTACCATTGTTTGAGTTAGTTTATTTCCATTCTGCCTATAAACAATCTTTATTACTTTGTTATTAATGAATTGAAGTTTTGTTTTCGTTGTAGCTCTGTGTTTCTATTTATATATGCATTTCATTCAGTTCCTTCATAAATCTGGATCAATGTTATTAGAGTGGTTTGTTGTTTCTCTATTTTTCCTTGCATATCCCCAACGAGATCGAGGTATAAGGATTTAGGGCTTGAATTGTTTAAAACTTTCAAGAATGGCCTCACCAACCCCGATGGCCTCCCATAGCAAAAGAAATAAAGACAAGAGAGAAGGAGGTCCTTTCAAATTGTTGCTTGAAGAAGCCCTTAAGTGACAAAGGAACGAGATGATGGAAAATTTTACCCAGATCCTTCAACAAATTCCAAAAATCAACGCATCTTCATCTAGTAGCCACCTTGGAGGCACCACTTCCTTTAAGGTACAAATCAAATTTGAAATTCCCATATATTAATGTCAGATATATACAAATGTCATAAATAAATGGTTAAATTTGTTGGAATGATACTTTTCAGTTCATGATTTTTCCAATAGGGAAAATATCACTTTTCCACTCCTCAAAGTCGGCCCCCACGTCAAGGATTGTCGGGAAAACAACTTTGAACATAGGGGCAAAAGGGAACCCTTACTGATTTCAGCCGCAAACACTCGGAATTCTTTTCAAGATACCATCTAGGAATAATATTACCCTGTCGGGAGCTATGAACATAAGTAACAAAAATGGACCACACTACGGTAGCGAACGGACCAAGACGTGCCAGAGTTCACAAATATATTTCATACCCTTCGCACAAAATTGGGTATCAAGGATTATAAGCGACATCTATAACTAAAGTACCGCGGCTATCTGCACAAATACATCCAGTATGTCATGGAGTTCATGGACGTCTCCTCGCTTGGCACCGCATATCAATACATTGTTAATATTAAGTGGAAATCTAAACAGAAGAAGCAAGAATTTGGATATGTGAATCTGAAGCAAGGAAAAGCTACCCCCAAAACACAAAACAAAGGACAAAGCCAAGGCAAGGTGACCCAACACAACCCATCGAAACTGCCAACAAAGAATAGCACCACGAAGACAAAGAATGACAAAGGGAAGTAGATTATTAATGCAGAGCCCAGTTCCATTGTCGCCACCACCAAGGTGCAAAAGATCAAACTCAAAAATCCAAAGGAAGGGGAGTGTCTCTTCCACTCACAGATGTGGGTGAAGGGGTTTCTACTGCAATTCATTATCGACAGCAGGTGCTAAAATAACCTCATCTCAGAAGAGTTCATTAATTTTTTGGGCCTACTGACCATGCCACACCCATATCCATACAATATCGGGTGACTCCACCAAGGACAAGATCTTCACATTAGCCAGCTGTGTCATTTTCCCTACAACATAAAACCCTTCACGAATGAGGTATTGTGTGACGTTGCTCCTCTTAGAGTTTGTGATGTGTTATTAGGCCAAACATACTTGTGGAAGTGTCATGTTGTGTATGAGTCTAGGCCTCACAATGTTATTATTACTTTGGGGAATAAGTTATATATGATACTAGAGGTAGCCCCATCTACCACCATCTCTTTGATCTCTGCTAAGAAATGCAGTAAGATCATCTCCTAAATAGGGAAATTTGTTTTCTTTTTTATTCACTCTCAAAGTAAGGGGAAGATCGTGGCCACATCCATGACCCCTGGGAAGGGTTCCTCCATTCAAAAGAAGCACGTGGATAAGATCATGTAAGAATATAGGGATATCTCCTCACCCATAGAGGTTCCCGTGCACTGTCAAGTCAAGCATTCGATCGATCTGACCCCCACCTACCCAATGGGTTGATATACCGTCACCCCATTCTGGAAAATGAAGAGATCAAGTTGCAGATCTAGAAGCTACTGCAAAAATGGCACACATGACCCAGTTCCTCACCTTGTGGGAGCATGATTATACTTGTATAGAAGAACGATGGAACCTAGAGGCTCTTCATTGATTATTGGTCAATGAACAAAATCACTATCATGAACAAGTATCTAACCCCATCGATTGATGACCTTCTTGACCAGCTCAAGGGGGCCAAATATTTCAGTAAGATCGGTCTAAAGTTTGGTTATCACTAGGTTCTAATAGAGCCCACAAATGTATGGAAGACTATATTCAAATCCAAGGAGGGAAATTTTGAAGGGTTGGTCATGCCTTTCAGGTTAAAAAATGCCCCCGCGACTTTTTTGAGGTTGATCGATGACATCTTGTGGCCCTTCACCAACTCATGCATGGTTGTATATCTGGACAATATTTTTATCTTTAGTGAGAGTTGGGAAGAGCACTTGCAACACATTCGATAGGTCCTTCAAACCCTATGGTGACTCAAACCATGTGCCAACCTAGAGAAATGCACCTTTGGCATGTGCCAGGTCCAATATCTCAGTACATCATAGATGAGAAAGGCATGAATGTGGATCCAACTAAGATCCAATTCATTCGAGGTTGGCTAACCTCGACCACTCTAACAGAGCTTTATAGATTTTTGGGGCTTGCTAGCTTTTATCGAAGGTTCATGTTGGGAATCTCCCATATCACTTTCCCTTTGAGTCAAGTTACCAAGTGTGGAGTGAAAGAAATTTTTTCCTAGTTCAAGTCCCAACAGAAGGCATTCGTTGAGTTGAAGCACCGCCTCTTCTCTACACCTATACTCATATTTCCATACCTGCAACATCCATTACAAATCGATACAGACCCCTCCAACTATGCTATTGGTGCAGTTCTGACCCAACAAGGGCATACAGTGGCCTATCATAGCGGGATACTTTCAAATACATTTGAAAGTACCCCACCTATGATAAAGAGATGCATTTTATCGTGCAGGCTTACTGGTAATGGAATCATTACATTCTGGGGAAGGAGTCAGTTATCCACATAGATCACCAACCTCTTTAGTTTATATAGACACAAGGGAAGTTGCAAAATGATTGCCATCAGAAGTGGTATACATATTTGCAACAATTACACTTGAACATTAAATATAAGAAGGGTAGCACCAATCAAGTTGCATATTGCCTCAATTGGCCCCCAGTTACAGCAATAACTATTGTTCTCAACTCTTGTGGCCACGAGACCTCTTGATGGCCGCAATTGTACAAGAATTATCTAGATTTTGCCACCACATATCAGATACTAGTGTATGGCAAGCAAGTACTAGATTTCCACTTCCATGATGCATTATTATTATACCTTAGCCACCTTAACATTCCTTCAAGTGAGCGTGTCAAACTGATTTGGGAGGTTCACTACAGTCAGGATGCATAACACTTTGGTGTAGAGAAAACTGTGATCGCACTACATAAGTATTTTTATTGGCCAGGACTCCAACAGGATGTTGGAAAATATACTAGATCATGCACTGCATGTGCCATCACCAAGCTAACCATCAAGAAGCAAGGAATTTACACTCCTCTACCTAATCCTAGACATACCTGGGAATCCATATCCATGTATTATCTATCTAGCCTCCTTTATACCAAGCATGGCAATGAAAGTGCATTTGTGGTTGTGGATAGATTTTCTAACATGGCTATATTAGTGGCTTGTGAGAAGAGAATCATAGTAGAGGACACTGTCAAACTCTTCTTTGAATGACTGTGGGTACATTTTGGGATCCCGTAGACCATTATATCTGTTCAGGATAGCAGGTTACTGAGCACATTCTAATGAAGCCTCTAGACATTATTAGAGACCAAGTTCACTAATTCAAGTGCATTCCATCCCCAAACTGATGGCCAAATAGAGGTCGTCAACAGGATGATAGTGCACATATTATGCATGTACAACTCCAAGCATCCATGAACCTGGGATGAGAGCCTTCTTTATGTGCATAATAGTTATAACAATGCTTTCCATAGCTCAACACGGGATTTGGATTTCAACCATTGCACTCGACTGAAGTTGTTATGCCTCATGTAACTACATAGACAGAATTTGCACATGCATAGTTTGAGGCTAATAAATCAACCATGCTTATTGAACCCATTCAACACATCAGCCATCAAGTGCGTGATATAAATCCAATTTCAAGTACAAGCAACGACATGATTAGCATCAAGTGCCACAAAAGTTTCAAATGGGCAACAAAGTTTGGTTGCATTTGCAGAAAGAACACCTTGTTAGAGCCCATCGGAAACTCCGACCACGACAATACGGGCCTTACACCATCACCAAGGTTGTGGGAGACAATGATTTTGAGCTCAACATTCTCCCATTCCTTGGCCTACACCCAATGTTCAATGTGGACCACCTTCATCCATACTTTCCACCATCGTTAGATACATCATACATTGTTGAACAACTAATACCAACATAGCTCAACCCAAACTACATGGAACAAGCCACAACTAATCCCATCATGCACACATAGGTCAAGAGCACTCGACATAAGAAGATCTAACTGTATTGAGTTGTCAAAGCTAACCAGATCCTGCACTAGGGCAAGTGGCTCACTAGGGACCAAGTTCAGCAAAATTTTCCCCATCCCAAGGAGGCACTCAACGCAATGGGGATCATTGCTTCCCAAGGGGGGAGGAATGATCCATTTGGATATTGGAGATCACTCACCTATTCCACTTGAACCCCCAACATTATTTCTTTCAGTTTCCTTAATTATAGAATAGTTTACTATTTTTGATAGTTTTTTGGGTCTTGAACTTCCAAAGTTGTTTTGAGGCCTTAAACAACATTTTTTTGGAAAACGAGCAAACCAAAATAATATGACATGTGTTTGTACTTGAAAGTTGTAGTCGTCGAATAGATCTTTCTAAAGAGGTATCATACACATCAAACAAAGATTGTATCCCAAAGTTACAACCCCGGTAAGTTAATGTACCAATTTACCCCAACAAGGCCCATAAACTTTTGGCGCTTCATCTCCTAGGGTTAGGTTTTTTTATGTTTATGGTTTTCCATTAAATAGGACTCTGAGCCTCATTGTAACACATTTTAGAAGGCATGTGGCCACACATCTCTTCTCGGAGAAAATCTACCATCATCTAAGTTAGTATATCTCCATTCTGCATGTAAAAAATTATCAGTACCTTTTTATTAATGAATTGAAATTTTGCTTTTGATGTAGTTATTTGTTTTTGTTTATATCTATATTTCATTTCGTTCCTTCATAAATTAGGAGCAATGGTATCATAGCAGTTTTCTCTTTCTCATTTTTTTTGTGCATGTCCCGAACAAGATCGGGGTATAAGGAGTTAGGGCTTGAACTAGTTGAACCTTTGCAATACCGGCCTCGACGACCCCGATGTTCTCCCATGGCAGAAAAAAATAAAGATGAGGGAGGAGGAGATCCTTTCGAAATGTTGCTCGAATAAGACCTTGAGCGACAAAGGAACAAGATGATGGAAAACTTTGCATAGATCCTTTGAAATATACCCACATGAGAAGCATCTTCATCCAACAACCTCATTGGAGGCGCCACTCTCTTTAAGGTACAAGTCAAATTTGACATTCCCATATTTGAAGGCCACATAGATGCAGATGTCGTGGATAAATGGCTAAATCTTTTGGAAGGATACTTTGTGGTTCATGATTTTTCCAATAGGGAAAATATCACTTTTTCACTCCTCAAATCGACCCCCCACATCAAGGATTGGTGGGAAACCTATTGTGAGTAGAGGGACAAGAGGGAACCCTCATTACTTTCAACTGCACCCACTTGGAATTCTTTCCAGAACACCATCAATGAACAATATTACTGTGTCATGAGTTATGAAGATAAGTACATAAATTGTACCACACTATGGTAGGGAAGGGACCAAAATGTGTTGAAGTTCACAAATATCTTCCATATCCTTCTCACGAAGTTGGGTATCAAGGATTCTAAGTGGCATCTAGTACTGAAGTACTGTGACTATCCTATAAATACATTGCAAACAAGAGAGATTTCCCAGACATCTCCTCGCTTGGCGTTGCACACTGATACATTATTAAGATTGAGTATAAATTTAAACAAAAGAAGCGATACTTTGGATCTGTGAATCCAAAACAAGGAAAAGGCACCCGCAAACCATAGAACAAAGGATAAAGCCAAGGCGGCATGATCTAGGATAACCCATCGAAGCTGCCAACAAAGGCCCCTGGGAAGGGTTCCTACATGCAGTAGAAGAAAGTGGATAAGGTCGTGCAAGAATACAAGGACATCTTCTCCTCACCCACAGGGGTACCCTTGCACTGTTAGGTCAAGCATTCGATCAATCTGACCCCCGGAGCACCTCTACCCAAAGGGTCGATATAAAACCACTCCATTCTATAAAATGAAGAGAGCAAGTGGTAGATCTAGGAGATGTTGCAAAAAACATCCGACTAAGTTCCTCACCTTGTGGGAGCCTAATTGTACTTGTACAGAAGAAGGATGGGAACTGGAGGCTCTGAATTTATTATTGGGCACTAAATAAAATCACTCTCAAGAACATGTATCTGATCCCACCAATTGATTACCTTTTGGACCAGCTCAAGGGGGCTAAGTATTTCAGCAAGATTGATCTAAAGTTTCATTATCACCACATTCTAATTGAGCCCATAGAAGTATCGAAGACCTCCTTCAAATCAAGGAGGACCTTTTTGAATGGTTTTTCATGCCTTTCAGGGTTGGCAAATTCCCCTAAAAAATTTATGAGGTTGATGGACGACATATTGTGGCTCTTCACCAACTCATTCATGGTTTTATATCTGGATGGTATTCTTATCTTCAGCAAGAGTTGGGAAAGCACTTGCAACACATTCAACGGGTCCTTCAAACCCTGCAGCAACACAAACTATGTGCCAACTTGGAGAAATGTGCTTTTGGCATGAGCCATGTCCGATATTTGGGTTACATCATAGATGAGAAAGGTGTGCATGTGGATCTGACTAAGATCCAAGTGATTTGGGATTGGCCAGCGCCGACCACTCTAAAAAATATTCACAACCTTTTGGGCCTTACCAATTTTTATCAAAGGTTCGTGTTGGAATTCTCCCATATCACTTGGCCTTTGAGTCAGGTTACCAAGGGCATAGTGAAAGAATTTTTTTCCTGGTATGAGTCCTAACATAAGGCATTCGTTGAGCTGAAGCACCGCCTCTCTACACCTATACTCACATTGCCATACCTACAACAACCATTTGAAATGGAGACAAACGCCCCTGACTATTCTATTGGTGTATTTCTGACCCATCAAGGATATCTGGTGACTTATCACAGTGAGACACTTTCCGAGACATTTTGAAAGTACCCCACCTATGATAAAGAGATCTATTTTATCATGCAGGCTTGCTGGCAATGGAAACAATACATTATGGGGAAGGAGATGGTCATCCACATAGATCACCAACCTCTTTATTTTATACAAACATAAGGGAAGTTGTAGAATTATCACCATCAGAAGTGATCTACATATTTGCAACAATTCCTCTTGAACATTAAATACAAGAAGGGAAGCACTAATCATGTTGCAGATTGCCTCAGTCGCCCCTCACTTGCAAAACTAACTATTGTTCTCAACCTTTGTGGCCACGAAAACTCTAGCTAGATGAAACTGTGTAAAAACCCCAGGTTAAAATTTCATCTAATAAAGTTAATAAAGGAAAAATAAGACCAAGGTCACGGGACATGTATTTCAAGTTGAATGTTGGGGAAAACATCCTAGTGGGTGTCACTTTCGGTTTATTATGGATAAGGAAACTTGTAAAGGCATTAGCAAAGGCAAAGAGGCATTAATTGGCATTTATTTATGAGAATAAAGGAAAATAGGAGAAAAGGGAGATGAAGAGTCACATATTTGCATGAGAGAATAATTGAAGGATAAATAGAGGAAATTGAAGAAAATAGAGGCGTAGATGATAAAAAGGCTTATAAGGATTAGTTCACAGATTTTGTCAGATCAGTTTTGGAGCTCTCTCTATTCTTTCATACTATTGCACACTTAGAGAATTCTTGGAGGACACTGGCATTGGATAAATTAAAGCAAGGAAAGAAAAGGATAAGGAAGGAAGGTTGGATCAAGTAGCTTCACCGGGATGACTTTATAGGCAATAGGTTGCATTTGTGATTAAATAGTTGGTTTGGTGAATGCATGGTACATGCATTTGTATATTGGGTTCATTTGCAGTCATTGGTGTGGATTTTTTCGGTGTGACAATGGTCTCATCCTTGCCTTTGCATTTTCGGATAGCCATGGTGTCATGGGATTTTTTTTTATTGAGCTTTGGATTTCTGAAAGGTTTTGGAACCAGGTGAGGTGGTCTTAGGAAAATTCCCAAGGGTTGGGGATGGAGGTGGTTTAATCTCCAAAAAACCCTCAATAGGTGCATGGAGATAGCCAAATTCCTCAAGGTAATGGTTAAGAAACTTTGATCCATTGACCGGTTTTGGCAAGATCATGGTAGCCTAGGGATGGAGGTGGTTTAATCTTCGGAAATTTATGGTTGTTTATGTCTTGAGATCCCACATTCATGTTTGGAATATGGAACAGAGGTGATTGGTTGAAAGAATGATTTGGTTCATCCCAATCTATGGTCAAGTGGTACGTGGAAGTCTCTAACTTGGTTGGATTTTACATAAGTTAATAAGAGTTATTTTCTTATTGTAATCTATGAACACTTATACTTGTTATTATGGTGATTTGATGGTTATTTTGTCATAGTTAATAATTTGGTTATATGTTGGTTCTAAGCATGGTTTTGTAATGTACTCTAGCTATGTCTTGTTCAGGATTTGATAAGTATTTTATGGTTAATGAAAGCATGGGCTAACAAGTGTTATTGCAGCTATTATTAGAGGGCATTAGGCCTTCTTGGTGATTCTCACATAATTTTCAGAATCCTATGATCATATATGCATTCATGACCTATATTTTACATGTTTACCATATGTTTGATGAAATAACCATCATGGTTGGACTTGGTTAGGTCAAATCCTTGTTCAAGTTCTTTATGATTGGAATTATCATTAGCTTACTTATCATTTTGGAAAGTCTCAGCAAGTTCTGGGTAGTGGTCTGAGGATGGCCTGGAATTGTGGCTCAAATCTTGGGATTGCACCCTCTGAACTAGAGAATTTGAGTTGCATCTGCATGGAGGTAGTGTTGTACATGTGGTTGGAGCATTACAACCACATTCATGTAGGCTTGTGTATGTGGTTGGGAGTCTAGGTCACTAAAAAAATGTTATCCATTTCATGGTTTGGTCACCAAGGTAGTTCTTTGACCCCTGAGTGTCATGTAATCCCTATAGGATGTACGTTTTTGGTCTGTAAGTCTCATTTGTCGGCCCCACTTCCATAACTGAAGCTTGGAAGTCAGGTCATGTCATAGTAATTCTTTGTTTCATGTTTACCCTAGCAGACCGGTGAAATCGGGTAAACGTGGGAGGGGGTGTGCTACATATTGGTATCAGATCATGGTTCAAATACTTGGACTGAATGGGCTAGATACATGTCATTATGCATGCAATGTCATGGTCATGGTTGTTGTGCATAAGGTCATTGTACGCAGTTAGTTTTATCATGCATCATGTCGACATATTGATATGATTACGTATATATATGTATCATGTTAATCTAGATTTATTTTGCAGATGAGATAGCCTCGCCTAAACTTCAATGAGGTATTTTGATTATGTTTATACTTGGTTATTTGACATGGTATGTTTGCAGGAAGAAGAGGATCAAATACGACTAGTAGAATGGTGGATTATAGTTCATAAGACTCTCCTTATAGATCATATGAGCAACACATAGATGAGTACTCTCCTGACATATAAGATACCTTAAGAAGTCTAAAGGTAGAAATCATAAGTTGCAAGGAGGATAATGATAGAATCATTCAGAAATAGGAAATACTTTTTTTTTTATTGAATTTGTGGAAAACCTGTGATCAGTTATGAAACCAACGTTTCGGACTAACTTGGTGAGTCCATCATCAGGGCAATGAGAATAGGAAAAGCATGCAGAAGTCAATGTAGTTATCCTTCAGAGTTTGTCAGATTTATAGAGACAGGGACAAAAATGGATCAGTTATGGACAGGAAGATAGTACTAATGGGGCATATGGAAATACGTCTCGTGGAGGACACAGGTTGGATAGGGACGACACAATCAAAGATGGTAGGTTCTTGGATATACCTGACAAGAGAGGTAGTGGCGACGAATTTTATTCTAGTTCTGGTTGAGACAATTATCATGGTCATCATGACTATCATCCTTATAGGAGCAGTGAGAGGGGATATTTTTTAGATAATTTCAAGAAAGCCAAGCCACTTACATTTGATGGAGTTTTGAAGAAACCGGAAGATGCAGAGGTGTGGTTGCTTGGAATGAAGAATTTCTTCGCATTGCATGACTATACAAAGAACATGAAGGCCAGGATAGATATTTTCAGTCTCAAAGGGAAAGCAAACATCTGGTGGGAAGATGTGAAGTGTGTCAAAGACATCATGATAGAGGGGTTGAGTTGGAATGAATTCAAGAAACTCTTCAAGAAGAAGTACTTGTCATAAATGTACAATAACAGAAAGACCAAGGAGTTTTATGAGTTAAGTATGGGATCTATGAAAAATGGCGTGTACACAAATAAGTCATGGAGTTCTGAAGGTATGTGCCTTATCTTAAGGATGAGAAGACAAAAATTTAGATATTTATCAGTGGACTGCCATTAGCATTTAAGGATCGGATTGAGTATGAGGAGCCTCAATCCCTGGAAGAAGTCACTGGAAAGTTGAAGCATTGTTATAAGCAATTGAAGTGTAAGACCGAGTCTAAGCAAGGTTGGAAAGGTAATGAAAATATGAAATGAAAGTGGCCACCAAAGCAGGGAAGACCTGAGGATGCAGGTGAGAAGGAAAATGTTGCTCCTTACAAGAATTTTAATGCAATTAAGAAGGGACATGGACCTCAACCTGTAGAGAAGCAGAATAAAGGTAGTGTCAGAGAACAGTTGCAGAGTTTGATATGTGGCAAGCATCATTTCAAGAAGGATTTTTCATTGTATCAGGGTGACAGACCTCTTATCTATAGTGCTAAGGAGGCATAGATAGTTGGGGATTTGGGCTAAATCATTCCTCACACCTATGCAACTTTTGATAACAAGCAGGTCGATCACTAGGCATCCATTATTGAGATGGAATGTAAGCTCTGTGATTGAGTTGCTTCCATGTTGATTGACCCTTGATCTAATTATAGTTATGTTAATCCTGACCTAGTGGATAAGTGTGGTTTGAGAAAAGAAGTGCATGCAGAGTCTTGGTTGGTGTAGTTGGCTACAAGTACTAAGAAAAGAGTTCATCATTTGGTAAGAGCTTGTGCATTTGAGTTGAATGGTATGTCGACATCAACACATCTAAATATGCTTATATTGGGATCATATAGTATGCTTCTGGGTATGGATTGGTTGTACCTTCATAGGACTAAGGTGGATTGTTATGAGAAGGCTATCAAGTGCTTGGATGATGATGGAGGGAAGAGAATCTTGTAAGGTAAGAAGAGGCCTACATCGGTGAGAATGGTTATAGCCATGCATTCAACACAAAGTTACAAGAAAGGGTGTGTATTGTTCGAAGTGTGTGTTTCCAGTGACAAAGGTAAGGATGTTGAGGATGCATAAATATTGAATAGGTATCCAGTTTTGTAGCAGTTCCAAGATGTATTTCCATCATAGATTTCAGAGTTTCCTCCTCACAGGGAAGTGGAATTGAAGTTGCAGTTGAAGGAAATTCTTGAAAAGGGATACATTAGGCCAAGTGTGTCGCCTTGGGGTGAGCCAATGTTTTTTGTGAAGAAGAAGGATGGTACTCTCAGATTGTGTATTGATCACAGACAACTGAACAAGGTGGTGACCAAGAATAGGTACCCATTACTGAGGATCGATGAATTGTTTGATTAGTTTAAGGGAGCAACAATGTTCTCGAAGATTGATCTGAGATCAAGATATCATTAAGTATGCATCAAATAAGAGGACATTTACAAGACTACTTTCTAGACCATGTATGGGCATTATGTATTTGTTGTCGTTCCTTTTGGTTGATTAATGCTTTAGCTACTTTCATATGTTTGATGAATAGAGTATCGCGTCCTTATCTGGACAATTTTTTTATAATATTCATTAATGATATATTGATATATTCTAATAATTAGGAAGAGAATCCATAACACCTGGCAACAGTGTTAGGACTGTTGAGAGAGCATCAGTTGTATGCCAAGCTTAAGTGCAGTTTCTTTTAGACAAAAGTTCATTACTTGGGACATGTTATTTCCAAGGAAGGCATAGTAGTGGATCCTGAAAAGATCGGAGCTATGATGGAGTGGGAAGCTCATGGAATGTGGATGAGGTCAGATCATTCATGGGGTTGGCAAGTTATTACAGGAGGTTCATGAGGAACTTCTCAAAAATTGCCTATCCTATTACATATTTCGAGAGGAAAGGAAAGAAGTTTGAATGGACAGAGGAATGTGCAACTAATTTTGAGCATTTGAAATAGTTGCTTACAAATGCTCAAGTTCTAAATATTGCATATCCAGGTAAATAGTTTGTGGTGTGTACAAATGCTTGCAAGAGAGGACTTGGTGGAGTCTTGATGTAAGAGGGACAGGTGGTATGTTTTGAATTAAGGAAACTGGATGAGAATGAGTAGAACTATTTGCCACATGATCTTGAGTTGGCAATGATCATTCACACATTGAAGATGTGGAGGCACTATCTTCTTGGTAGGAGGTTTGTGTTGATGAGTGATCACAGTGGACTGAGATACTTACTTGGCCAACCTAATCTGAATGTCAGGCAAGCTAGATGGTTGGCCACACCCAGTGAGTATGAATTCACGATTAGGTATATTAAGGGTAAGGAGAACATGGTTTCAATTTCTCTTAGTAGAATAGTGCAGGTAAATCACATAGCAGCTATGAGTTCACACGGGACATATTTACAAGATCAAATATTGCATGCAGGAGAACAGGATGACAAGTACCAACAGCTTAAGCACAAGTTAGAACAGTAGGGTATTGGTGATTAGGATATGGATCAACATATTATGGCATATTGTTTAGTTAGATTTAGGGACAGGATCTATGTATCGAACAATAGTGTTATGTGGACTTATCATTCCTGAGGACAAAAGAGATCTCCCTAGACCTCAAAGAAATCTAGAAACAAACAACTAGGAATTGCTACCTTTCTCTAGACTACGATTGACTGAAACCAATAGTATGATAGAAGCCACTTACCATTTAAATTGAAATACCTGATGAAGTCTTGTTCAGAGATTTCAACCATTCGCTTCACCTCAATGCTTTAGAGATCTTCCCATCACTTCCCACAACTTATCTGAGATTTCCTTAAGGAGATATGCATAGACAGAAACATACACGAGATCAAAGCATCCATCATATAGCTTAAGAGATAAATGAACTAATTAACCTAATCATATACCAAAATGGATCAATATGCAATCAAAGTCTATGTAGGTGATCAAGTAATCCTGCAAATTATAACGATAGAAGCATAATTGAGAAATAAAATTTGCCTTTATATTAATAAAAATGGAGAATAGAATTAAAACCTTGAAGCCTTGATGTTATAAGTCCCCTCCCACAATATCCAACGCGCTCCTTGAATGAATAGCCTTACAACCTTATTCCAACAACATAAGCCTACTTCCAACAATCCTCTCCCAATCCTTAGAACTATGATAGATTTATAGGCCAAGAATGGGAAGTTTGAGATCCATTTTCCAAGAGATGATATCCACTAATAATGGGATAGGGGTTCAATAAAGAAAGGGAGTTGCTCCATTATGGGAGGGATCATGGCTGAATAGGCACCCATTTGAAGCTTGTTAGTTGGGATAGATATGACTAACAATGCTTCTAGACTTTACTTTTTATTTTTACATTTGTTAAGTCATGTGCACGGGCCACAGTGTAAGACAGAGCACACTTATGCATAGTTTCTAATGAACTTCTCTACATATGTGCAGAGATTGACTAGGGAACTGCACAGGAAGCCAAAATTAAGGTTTTGAACCATCGAATCCAATAATTTCACCTTCTTCGGGAAATTTTTTATTCTAACTTTGCAGAGGAATACCATGGGAAACGTTTATGGATAGCAAAAGATCCAAACCGATGGTCATTTGCCTAATGTGACAAAATGACATGTAACATATTCCCCCCTAAAGTGCAATGTCATAAGAGATGTATGATGACTAAAGCGCTTTATCATGCCAAGGTTTGGGTTAGAGACTGTAGTCGAAGACTTGAAACACTCAATCAAATGTTACAATGCAATATATAATATCATCGTTGATGTAGGCATTCCCATACTCAAATCATAAATTTCTCAAAGAACCAGTACGAAATACATCTAAAGATCTATGTCAATAAACGACATAGTATGGATGCAACCATCAATGGATATCTCTTTACAATCATGAATATTTAATAACTCCATGTAGCCTGAATGGATGAAACTAGATCTAGGGTCTTAATCTCCATGTATGAATCTAGACATGCGAGTGAATGTCTTGAAGTCGAATATGGTAGAAACCACTTGATTACTGGTCAATGATGTGAATTGTAAAAAAGTGCGAGAGAAACCACCAATAATGAAAATGGCTCTCAAGGTACTTCCAGTACAATCTATGAAGTGTAAATAAATGTGCTGATGTCAAACACTCATAGAATCATTTGATCAAAGGTCAATGATGAGAACCTATCGTCGAAGGCAAGAAACCTGCCATTAAGGCATGCAGTCCCCAAGGTACTGAAGGTTTCTAGATCAACTTCCTAGATAGTGAGTTGAAGTTGATAAGAAGCGAACATCACAGGAGGGCCTAAGACACGAAACTCATGTCAAATCTTGAAGAACAACAATTTAGAGTAATTCAGGACTGGCTAAGGAACGGTCAATGCAACTGAAGGCTATGATTGACAAAGTAATTTGACTAAGGTTCAACTTCTCTTGAACATATCAGAAACATGACTTGATGACTTGTCAACATTTGACTTAGAAATAATACTCAAACCAACTGAAGACTTTCAATGAAGTATGGTCAACTGAGAGGCAAACAGATTTCCGAACCCGAACACAAAAGTGACAAAGTGTCATGTTCAAGAGTGACATACTACCTTTTATAAAACAGAAACAAAGGTTCTTTCTCACTTTTCCCCCACCATTATTGGCAAGTACCTCTTTATTTTTTACAAGCTTGAGGAGGATAAAATATGCTTTTCCTTTAATCTCATCATTTGGATGAGTCCTTCGAAGTATTTTTAACGAACCCTAGGAAGGAGTGGTTTAGTTTCATCATGCTTAACAAGTCCTATTCCTTTTAAGTTTTATGAGTCCAGTGAAGGGGTAACTCAATGTCGTTTTCATGTTTAAAGAGTTTGAAAACACACAAAAAGAAAACTCGTTCAGCTCTTTCAATGTAAAAATTTAACGAGCTGGGAGAAAGTAAAGGTCGATGCTTTTTCAGTTTTAGGGAGTCATGATAAAAACTTAAGTAAACTCCACATTGTCATTTTTCATAAATTGAGTCCCTCAAGCCCGAAAAAGGGTAAAATAATATTAGAGAGAACTCTATTAACCATGTTAGTTAACGTATACCTTTTTCGTAAATAGTCTAATTCAATCCTTAAAAGGGGTAAACTTATACGAAATAGACGGTTGTTCATTTACTTTGACGAGTTCGAACAATCAAGTACTCAAAGATCTTTTCATTTTTAAGGAGTCTGAAAAGGGCGTAAAGAGAACTCCTTGGTTTCACTTTTTTGTAAGTTTAAACAAGTTCGAAAAAGTGATAAAAATATACTCGATACCAAAATTTTTTGTTTCCATAAATAACCCGTGATATGCACAATTAAACTCAAAAATCATATCATTGATCAAAAACGTAGTGAAAAACATCATAAATTTTGATTTTAAGGGCTAATAGGCAAAAATTAATATTTTAATAAGCCTAAAAACTTATAAAAAAGTAAAAAAAGTAAAAACTTTTTTACCATGTGTTTTTTTACCCTTTGAGAGTAACAGAGTTCATTTTTCACTAATAATTTCAGAGGCGGATCTTGGGCAAACAGTTGGACGAATTCGCAAACCATCTTTTCCAAGTAAACCACCTCTCCAAGATCTTTGTTTTCATGGTTTTTATTTAGCATTCACCATGGATTTGGATTTTTTGGAGACGATTTTCAAATTGAAAATCAACGTCGATGTGCGCAATTCACCCATATTGAGCCTATGCACATCAACCACATTCTATACACTAAAAAATGTGATGTGCGCAGTTTCTAAGGAGATTACCACACACATTCACACTATTCAACACAGTCGACTGTGCATAGTGCCGAGGGCACAAAAAATAAAATAGAAAATGCCCAAATTTCTTGCCAATTTTTACCATGATTGTTTCTAATGATCTTTTATGCATGTTTGCAGGGTTTTGAGTTGCAAATATGGAGTGGGCATGAACATGAAGAAAAAGACATAGCTTCTCTAAATGATATAGTGGGAAAGTGGGAAAGTGGAGTGTTCAAGAAGAACTCTTCATTATTGGAGATCATAGGCTCCCTCTTGATGCTAATGATATTTACTTCTTGTCTAGGCTTCCACACCGTGGGGTGGAAATTTCTCTGTATGGGCATAGGCAAGGTGGCGAAACAAATGCGACCTATCTGATACAACATTGTACTCAAGGGGTTGTTATCAAAGATGGGATAATCGACATCAAAACCATAGTGACGATCCCTTTGAAAGCTATTGGGTTCACTGTTGCATGGCTATGTGGTAATGCAACTCTTCATTTGCTCGCAAATGATCAAATGAAAACCACCATAGAGTATTTGCAACCTAATATATTTAACTGGCGTGAGGCTGCAGTTGCCAATCTGAAGGGGCAACTAAGCAGGGTTAAGACAGGAAAACTCAAAAGCTTTGGGTATGGTGTCTTTATCATTTCATTTTCTCTAGAGTGGATTCCTCTTCTTGCTTCACAGGTAGCTATAGAGAGAGGAGGACCTCATGACTCTCACATGCTAAAATGGGTTACACTTATGGCATGCCACGAAGGTGGCGATGGACCAACGATTTGGTACACTCCTAATTTCTTCAGGTGGCTGGAAAATCACATCATCATGATTGAGGATTTTCCATACGTAGGCATGGATTACACGGGTGATCCACATATGCCATTACCAATTGGGATGCAGTTGGGAAATCTAGGTAAAATACTTCACACTTTTGTTATTTTTGAATTTTTTGTTATTTTTTGGGTATCCAAAACTAATTATCTGAAATATTCATGCAGATGTGGCCTCAGTGAGACTAGCAGGTGTATGAAGGTATGATAGATACAGATATCAGCTAATAGCTCCCATGGTGTTGTACCTAGATGCAGCAGAGGAATTGACAGAGATAGAGCACAACCTCAAGAGGTTGACCTTGGACATCTCGAATATCATGATAGATGACTTGCATCTCTGTTATTACAAGCAGACTGTGGGGGTTCCCGGTCCTATTAGTTACTTGCTACGACAAGTAGCTCGTGTTGTTGTATGCTACCATGATCATCATCATGCGTAGTCACTATAGTATTAGGGCTATATTTTTTTATTTTTGATGATGTATCGACATGTTCCAAAAATAAAGGTCACGAGGCCTCATGTATTTGGGTGACATTTTTTGTAAAAACCACACTTTTTACATATATTTATCTAATGAAAGTCACTACTTCTATTTCAGTTTATCCTGTACAATACATCGATGAATATTGCATTGATTTTTTTACAGATGTTGTACAAATTCCAATTTAACACATAATTAGCCAATGCATCAGTTAATGCGTTTAAATTTCTCGGAATATGTTGATACTCAATATAATCAAACTCTCTTTGCAAAAGATGAACCGAAAAAAACATTCTTAACATCGAAGCACTTCTAACTGAATAGACACCATTCAAATGTAATACTATGAGTTGTGAATCTAACCTAACGATCAATCAACGAATGCCAAATGAAATGGCATCAGATAATAGTTGAATCACTATGCTATATTCTACAATATTATTCGTTGTTTGACCAAGGCATATCCCATGAATAGAAACTAACTCATCTTTGGGTTAATAAATGATCGAGGTTGCGAAAGATAAATTCTGAGTACTATGAGTAGCATCATTATCAAAACTAATGTAAGTTTGAGGGAGCGTTGACATATGCAAATCAAGTGTAACACAAGATAAGCAGGAGAAGTAACAGAAAAAATCGTAAAAAGTTACTAAAAATTGCCACACATAAAATATGGTACAACAATATTCAAATTCTTCACATACCAATCTAAGCATGACATTTCTTTTGGTGAAGTCCATTTCTAGGCTTTCCCAAACGAATTTTGTCATAATCAACTAGTTCATAGGCCCCTTTTGCTAACGCATGTTTTACAACATCGGGTCATGCCACATGGGCTCAAATTTACCAGTGCCTAACTTAATGTGCTCTTGATGATAGGCCAAGACTAAATCCCCTTCCGTATATGAACGATATTTTACATTTTGATCATATTGTACCTTAACGCGTTTCTTTTGAGCCCCACTAACTAAAGAAGCATCAGGTGAGTCTCATCGAGTGGTGCTAAGTATAGGAAACGTTCTTCCTTAGTAGAAGTGGCTAGTAATAATTCAATTTCCAGTTTTAAAGATGGTATTTCACATTCAATAGGTAAAATTTCTTCCACGCCATAAACAAGCTAGAAAGGAGTAAAACTCATTGAAGTTTTTGTTGTGGTATCGTAATCCCACAAGGGTGGAAAAAGCATTAGATTCCAATCTCGTTTATGGATTCTGATAATCTGCTCAATCATGGTGGTTAAAACCTTGTTGACGACTTCTACTTGGCCATTCTCCTATGGGTAATATGGAGTATAACTGTCATGACACGGGCCTAGCTTCATAGTAAGATCGGTCATCATAAAGTTTCGAAAATGACTACTATAGTCTGTGACGATGGCTTGTGGAACTCCAAACCTAGAAAGCACATGATTAAATATGAAAATGGATGTTTTTTCGCCATCATCCTTATATGTGGGCATCGTCTCAACCCATTTCATGAAAAAATCTACCACAAGGATAATGTAGTCATGCCCCCCGGCCGAGTGAGGATTACATCTAAGGAAATTGGTGCCCCATTTATCGAAAGGACTGAGAGCAATGATGGAGTGTAGAGGAACTAGGTGTGTACGCATTTTTCGGTCATAGATCTGACAATTATGGCATTTTCGGACAACAATTATACAATCTTTAAATATAGAAGGCCAGAAATACCCTATGCGCATGATATTTTGAGCAGTGGAAAACCCTGACATATGACTGCCATAAGCTCTAAAATGGCATTCATTTAATCCCTTTTCAACTTCCTCGTAAGATAAACATAGTACAAAAATGGAATCGACACCATGACAATAAAGTGTATAGCCAAGAATATTGTATTGTTGGGATTGGTACAAAATATGACGACAATCAATTCGACTAAGTTCTGGTTGAAACTTTTGGGTCTAAAGATAAATAATGATATCTCCATACCAAGGATCTAAATTACTAAGAAAGAGAGATTCGTTTGGAAAAGAATCCTATGCCATGGTTTTCGTCTCAGTACGGGGAAAGTTACACAATAATTCAGCAAATACCATCAATTTCTTAGATTTGGATTTTATGAATTCCAAAGCGAATTCTTGTAGGATAACTATCCATTTGGAATAATCCCCCCCAAGCAATTGTCTCGTAAGAATACAA
This sequence comes from Pinus taeda, assembly GCA_000404065.3. NCBI lineage: Eukaryota > Viridiplantae > Streptophyta > Pinopsida > Pinales > Pinaceae > Pinus > Pinus taeda. The sequence goes on along the minus strand of APFE030490776.1, from coordinate 210,580 downwards.
ACCATGGGGTTGCAATCGGAAATCACAGTAGTTTTGCGCAATAGAATGTAGCAACGGAATCGTTGGATAGCTTGAACGGCTGCCAAGACCAATTTCTCCACATGTGCATGTTTTGCTTCAGTTTTGTTCAAATTTCTGCTTAAGTAATATATCACATGTTCTTTGTTCAAATCGTCTTCTTGAACTAAAACCATTCCAATAGCGGCATTAGATGAATCTAATCATAAAAAGTAGGGAATTGGGTGTGCACACATTTTTTATCGTAGATCTGACAATTATTCCATTTACGAACAACAATTATACAGTCTTTAAACATAGAAGGCCAGAAATACCTTGCGTGCGAGATCTTTTGAGCAGTGGAAAACCCTTAAATATGACAGCCACAAGCTCCAAAATGGTAGTCATTTAATTCCTTTTCAACTTCCTCATGAGTTAAACATCGTATGAAAATGGAATCAGCACCATGATGATAAAGTATAATGCCAACAATATTGTATTGCTAGGATTGGTACCGGATACGATGACGATCAGTTTGACTGAGTTCTGGATGAAATGTTTGGGTCTAAAGATAAATAATGATATATCCATACCAAGTATATAAAGTACTGATAAGAAAGAGAGATTCGTCCGGAAGAGAATCCTCTACCACGGGTTTTGTCTCAGTATGGGGAAAGTCCCACAATAATTCAACAAATACCATTAATTTCATAGATTTGGATTTTATGAATTCCAACGAGTATTCCTACAAGATAATTATCCATTTGGAATAATTGCCCCCCAACAATTGTCTCGTAAGAATATAAATCATGGGGTTGAAATCGGAAATCACGGTAGTTTTGGGCAATAAAATGTAGTGATGGAATCATTGGACAGCTTGAATAGATGCCAAGGCTAATTTCTCCACATGTGCATATTTTGCTTCAGTTTTGGTTAGATTTCTACTTAAGTAATATATCACATGTTCTTCGTTCAAATCGTCTTCCTAAACTAAAAGCATTCCAATAGTGGCATCAGATGCAGCTAAGTATAAAAATTAGTCTCGATGATTATCGGGAGGGTGCAACAGCGATGTATGGGTGAATGCATATTTAGGTGTGTTGGGTCCCTATAATACTAGGGATTACCCCATTACTATTGTAGTTATACCCCTTATTAATATTGTTGTGCCCCTATTGTCCCCATATTGTTATTACTGTGCCCCATAGAATCCCTC
>APFE030490776.1:94440-207555 GCA_000404065.3 Pinus taeda | reverse complement strand
TCCCTTAGGAGGGCACTTAGGATTTTTTAAAAATTACCACAGGGTTAAGAAGGAATTTTTTTGGGATGGCCTTAAATCAGATATTCAAAAGTTTGTGGCAGAATGTTTGGTTTGCCAACAAAATAAAGTTGAAACAATTAAGACACCGGGTCTATTACAACCTTTATCCATTGCAAGCCAACGTTGGGAGGAGGTTTCAATGGATTTTATCACAGGTTTACCCAAGTCTGAGGGAAAGAGTGTCATCATGGTGGTAGTTGACAGACTTACCAAGTATGCACACTTTTGTGCATATCACATCCATTTAAAGCCAGTACAGTTTCCACGGCAGTTATGGAAACAATTCAAAAGCTACATGGAAATCCAAAGATTATTGTAAGTGACAGAGATCCCATTTTCACTAGAAATTTTGGACAGAATTATTTTCTTGTCTTGGTACTCAAAGTTAAGCTCATAGCTCAATCTATCATCCTCACAATCTGATGGGCAAAACTGAGATAGTAAAAAATTGTTTTGGAAAGGATATCTTCGTTGCTTTGTATCTGAATAAACAGACCACAATGGGTCAAATGGTTACCTTTGGCTTGAGTTGGTGTATAACACTTCCTTCATACAGCAACAAAATGCCCCCATTTTATGGCCTTTATGGGTATCAACCACCATCCATCACAATCATATTTAAGGAGGAAATTCCTAAGGTTCGGGGCCAGTGGACAATCACATCAAACGTCACAACCAGTCCTCCAATCCTTAAAGAGATAACCTCGTGTTGGCACAGAATAGAATGGAAAACAACAGGCAAGATCAACCATCCGCAGTGAAAGAAAGTTTTTGATTGTAGGTGATTGGTATTCCCCTACGGCTACAAGACCATATAAGAAAATGTCCCTCAAGCAAGCTAAGAAGGATAATAAATTATCACCAAAGTATTATGGTCTGTACAAAGGTGTTGCAAAAGATTGGTACTATGGCATACAAATTGGAGCTTCCTGCAGCTTCTCGATTGCACCCAGTTTTCCATGTTTCATGTTTAAAGAAGCTTATAGGCGACAAGCTCCAGTTCAAACAATATTGCCAGAACTTGACGAGGAAGGAAAAATTATATTGGAACCGGAAGCAGTCACAGAAACAAGAACTCGACAGCTACGAAATCGATCAATTTCGGAGTATCTTATCAAGTGGAAGAACTTATCCGCTGAAGATTCCACATGGAAGGATGAGAATTTTATACAGAAGTATCCAGAACTACTCAACCGTTGAGGACAACACTTTTTTTGATGGAGAGGGGCATGTTGGGTCCCTATAATACTAGGGATTACCCCAATACTATTGTAGTTATACCCCTTATTAATATTGTTGTGCCGCTATTATCCCCATATTGTTATTACTATGCCCCATAGAATCCCTCTATTGTTATTTTTGTGGCTTTATATTATTATTGTTAGGTCGACTGGGTTATATGGTGACTCCTTAGACTCCTATATATAGAAAGGAGGTTTTGTCATTTGTATCATCCAAGAATTTTTCATTTAAGTAATGTAAAGGAGGTTGCCCCCTCGAAGAGGCTGAATTCTAAGGCATTGATCTATCTTTTCTATCTTTTCTTGAGCTGGTTTCATAACAAGGTGCATCAAAGGCATTTTGATCCACTTCATCCCAGATAAATGGGATGCCCTTTTTCAAGAGTCGAGTAAAACCTTTGGTTAATTCGACATAGTTTTAGATAAATCAACAGAGAAAGTTTTCCTTCCCTTGCAAAATTTAGAGTTGGCAAAGATTTGAAGAAGGATGCAAGTTTAGAATAGCCTTGACCTTGAGCGGACCGACACGAATGCCTTCCTTTGAAATGACGAATCCTAGCAATCGACTAGATTGCACACAAAAAAAACACGCTTGTATGGATTCAAGTGTATATTGTAATGACGGCATCTGATAAAGATAGTTCTCAAATGCTTTGGATGGTCTTCCCATCTCAATGAACAAGCTGGCAAGCCATCCAAATAAGGTTGCACAATATGCTTGATATCGTGAAACGCGTAAGACATAGCCCATTGGAAAGTTGCATCGGCATTCTTCTAACCAAATGTGAGTGTTTGATAGGAAAATTCCCCCATGGACAATTGAACGTGGTTTTGTGTTGATCAGATGGGAGTATGTTGATTTGGTTGCAGCCAGAAAATTCGTCCATAAATGAAAACATTTCATTTTCGACATAATCATCAATGATTTGATCGATAAAGGGAGAAGGGTAATTTTCATTTGGACAAGCTCTATTGATATCCCTATAATCGACACAGACTCTATTGGTTCCCTGCTTCTTGTTAACAGATACAATATTGGACACCCAATCAGTCAAGCGAATCAGGTAGATGAAACCTGCTTTGAGCAGTTTCTTGACCTCAATTTTAACAACAGTAGCCTTTTGTGGATGCACGAGATGTAATCGTTGCATGATAGGTTTTGCATCTAGGTAAGTCTTGATCTCGTGCACAACAATGCTTGGATCAATTCTTGGCATTTCCTCATATGACCAGGCAAAAATGCCACGTAATTCTTGAAACAGGGCTTTATACGTTTGAATCTCTTCAAATGAGCATGAAGCACCTATGTGAATATTTTCAATAATTCCTGTTTTGAATTAGATGTTAATGGAAATCGTTGTATATATATTACCCAAATTCCTTTTGAATTCGACTTGAAGAATTGAAATGGGCCATTCCAGACTATTTATAATCTCAGGCGAAAACATAGTTGAAAAATTATTCTCAGTTTTATCAGGGTCAGGTAGAAAAGATGAACAATGTTAATAATCATTACATGGCATCTCATTCAAAGTCATGACCTCCATAATACTTTCATTAGTTGGAAATGTATAGTCGAAAGGATGAGGAAGTGAAATAGGTTCTGATTAAGGTAAAGGAGAATAATCATGATTAATCATATCCACTTGATCAATCTCATAAGATGATGGGTTGAAAAACGATTTGATTTCCTAATAAGCCAATTTAAGAGTGATCAATGACATGTAATTTCCATAAGAGGTAAGTTCAGAATCTGAAGGCACTATCCACGGATCAGATGATTCCATAATGCTTGATGTAATCATGTTAACCTTCGCAAAATTAGAAGGAAATCTAGGTGGAGGGAGCGCAAAGGTTCCCATCAACGATGAGTTTGATCAAACCAACCCCAACATCCTCATAAAGAGATTATTATTATTATTATTATTATTATTTTATATTTATTTTTTTTCTGACAAATGGTATGCTACCTGTAGAGTAAGGGTTTGGGGTGTACTAAGATAACTAGTCTACTTTGAAAATTTTCCCTTTGTGAGGAAATTGTATCATTCAAAAAAGTGATGATACCACTACTGACATAGTATAGGTCCAACTTCTACCAAGCAAAAGGTTGTAATCACGCTGAGCATCAACAACTTCAACTTCGGTCGCGACCGTTTTACCCTCTAATTCGATGGGAAAATCATTTAGGATTTCATAAGGACGAAAACCTCTTCCATCAAAGGCTTTCAAAGTGGTAGGTGACTCATTGATGGTTGGAGAACCTAAAGCTTTCCAACAAGCAATTGACATAATACACATAGAATCTCCTTCGTCAACAACAATATGAAACACTCATCTGGTTTTGATGAAAACTGGAATCTGGAATGCCAATTAATATGGGAATCTATTTATATGACTCTCAAGGTCAAAGATACTTAGATTGAAATCCTGTGGATCAATAACTCCAATTTCTGACAATAATAGCTTTTGTTGCATTGGACATGTTTGGAGCACCTCAAGAGCTGACATTGTGGAATGAGACATAGCCAGATCTTCAACAATGTTGTAATTATGTGCATCTCTAGCATGTGGATTGAAAGAATATTTATGAAGCACACCCTTGGAAGGTGGTCGAATCATCATGTCGGGATTCGATTTATCGATTTGTAATGGTTCAAAAGGAGGAGGAGGATTGAACTAGAAGGTTGATCAAATGAACTAGTCTTGTTCCCAATGACTACAAGACCCTAATGTTTGTAATATTTTGATCTCATAGCTACTATAACTTGTTGCGAAGACATCATCATGATATCTTGTGATACGAAAGATGAAGATGTGTTATGAGAAACCATTTTGTTGTCTTCAGAAGGAAATGAATCCTTCAAAACAATGAGGGTTGGAGAACCTTTAATGAATTTGGAAACCTTTGCCTGATGTGGGAATTCCCTCGTGTAATGATCCGCATTTCAAATAAGGCAAGGATAACGAGGTTTCCATTTCTCATCAACTAGTTTACTTTTAGTGGGTTTCTCTTACGGAGAAGCATTTTGTTTCGATTTACCTGTCCCCTTCTTTTCACCTCCAAACGGTTGACTCTTGGTAGTAGATGACTCTACAATAATAACTTCATAATTAAGTTCGAGGGAAAGGCTTTCAGTGAGGGAACGTTGTATGGCCATAGTCTGAGTACTTTTAGAATTTTTCTTTTTCCCCTTAGACCGTTGGCTAACAGAACCTATTATGCCATCAGCGGCATCAGATCCTGTTCGATCATTTGTTGGGCGCGGTAAATTCAGGATATTTTCGTAGAAGGTGCGATATTGAGTATAGACTAAGTCTAAATGTTGGGCATGAGAAATTACCTACTCTTCAGTCAGGAAACCTCCCTTGGCAACATCCCCAGTAATAAAGGAAGTAATGACTTTGTAAGCCATTCAGCTCAAATCTGATCTGGAATAAAAACTTTGACTAACCGACTTCTATGTCTCCATTCATGGATATGGTTGGAAATGTGAGTCAATTTTGATTGCTTAAAGGAAGTCAATATTTTGGTACTAGTATCATAACAAATCGGTAACTGGAAATGGATTAAAAACGTTGTTTCTAGGGAGTTAAAGTTATGGAAAGAAGCACAAGGTAGCTTTATGTACCATTTGGCTGTCGAACCAGTTAAAGTTTATTAGAAAAGGCAGAGTCAGATAGAATCATCATTAATTAAAGAATTCGATGCACATCAAAGATGATATATCATCAAATGATTGGATGGGTCTTATCCCGATTTTCCTTCAAACTTGGGTATGTCACTCGGTAACTTGGTGGGAATCACCAACAAAAAAGGATAATAATAAAGAGGATTGTTCGTTAATCGGGATAAATCAGGTAAATCTACGGTCGCAATGAACAATAATTGCCAGTTAAGGTCTTTCTACAGAGTTTGATAACCTTTCGAGTTAAATCCAACCCCTAGAGGAGGATATCTAGGATATCTTGGAATAGCCTATGAAGTTGGAATCGAGATTCCACTAGAATAACCAAGGTGAACCATTTGAATGGGGACTTGGTAAGTATGAAAAAGGTATGGTTGACTCTGGAAAGGTTGAGCTTGAACCATTTGACCTAAGTAATATCAGCCCTGTATAGGTTGAGCTTGTAAAGGTTAAGCTTGAACAAATTGACTTTGAACATGTTGACTTTGGATAAATTGACCTTGAAAAGGTTGGTTTTTGAAAGTTTGACCTTGGAAAGTTGGAATTTGAAAAACTTGTCCTTGAAAAGATGAAACCTAATAAGCTTGGCCTTGAAAAAGTACTTACATTGTTCCTGTACCAGATTGCCCAATAGGAATATGTGGTGTAGACTAGACAGTAGTACACGTTTGATAAGTAGGAACCTAAGGGATTACCTATGTAGTTTGAGGAACAGGAATTTGAGGGGTAACTAGAATGGTCATTTGCGATACCCTTGGGATACGTGTCTAAGGTGAACTTGGGACCGACTGCGAAATAGGTGTCTGAACAGTTGTTTGAGGTGCACACTGAACAGGTTTTTGTATAAGTTGTTGAACAAGTGTTTGAGGAATTCCCTGAAAAGGCTACTGGACAAGTATAACAATACTTAGAATAGACATTTGAGGAATAGGTTGTCTCGTAGGATGGACAAGTTGATAAACTGTCACTTCTGGAGCAACTAGACCAAAGTATTAAGAAAAAACAGGGTTCTAAATAGTGTTCATCCCAGGATAAGTAGTTATGATCAAGGGTTGATCTACAACAGGTTGACCAAGACCGAGTTGATGTATCTGACCATAATTTCCAATAAAAGCTTGACATTGAACCGTAGGGTAAGATCCGACAATAGATTGTCCTCCAGGTGGAGGATAATATGGTTTCCCCTCAAACTGATAATAAACGCCAGTTGGGGTTACTTGAGGGTTACCTAAATTAGCGGACACCATATGAATATATTGGTCTAATACCATAGACGCTTTAGGCGTGGATGTAGATAAACCAGATGACCAAGTAGACGCCTGAGGAGGAGTAGCTCCTGAAAATTTCCCAGTGAGTAATTGGTATCTGGAAGGAACTAACAAACCACCATATAAGAGTGATTCTAGGGAGCTAGTAAACATGGATGAATCAGTAGGTTGTCTCCCAAGAGGAATTTCAGACATGGTTCTTCTCTGTGAATAAAAAGGAATGCGATGAGGTGGAAAGCTAGGACCTAAAAAGTTCAGAGGGGTAGAATACCAAGGATCAAGTTGGAAAGGATCGAAAGGAACACTTGGAAAAACTCTTGGATCAAAAGGTTCACCAATGGTAACTGGAGTATGAGGTGAATCTTCCTCCTCGTTGCCAGTAATGCCTTCAATGCTAATAAATCCAAGAGTTAATCCAGTCGTAATTAGTAGCTTCCTTCTAGGTGAAGGTGGAGTATGAGTAGGAGCTAAAATAGCCAAAGGTGATTCAGGTTGAGAAATATTAGACTGTGGTTCTTCTACGTTAGGTTCGGTTAGTTCAGTTTCTAAAACTTCACAAGTATCAGATTCAGTTTGAACTACTTCAGTGATTTTTAGACCAGAATGAACTAAGTTTGATTCTACTTCTTGCGTTGGATTCACTTTGGTTTATATTGTCTCAAAATGTAAAATTATAGATGTTTCAGGTTGTTCTGATGTTCCAGATCCTGTTGATTTTGACCTTTTAGTTTTTATCTTTTCCAATTGACTAGGTGTATATTTAGGGGTTTACCCTACATTCTACATGACTACATTGGTGAATCAGCTAGGATGATTCTTTTTATCACAAAAATCAAACAATATTCACAATCCAATCCTAAATCCTCAAAAAAGCAAAAACAAACAATTAACACATGCTAAAAAATCTAAGGATTCAAACCATGCAAACAAGCTTTTCACGACGAACTCACTAATTGGTGATGAAATCCAATGTCGTAGAGGTCAAAGTGAAAAGTGGCTATATATAGAGTGGTTGGAACCAGTTACACTGACAACCTACATAATGTACACGATCTGGTGCAAGTAAAATTAATTTATGCCATCTCAAATTAAGAATACCCTTCAAAAATTTCCAAGTGAGTCCAGTCAATGTGTGTTCCAGGTACAACAACGACTTCCCCTCCACTGCCACCTCAAGTACAATCCCTAAGAATATAGTCGCTGAGATTACCACGTAAAACAATTTAACTTGGGGGGACAGTCGTAGATCGGGCGTACACACAAGGGCAGAGTAACAAAGATCAATCCCCTCGAAAGTTCCTCAACATGGTTAAACTGAGGTTTGCTTCCAAGTCACTCCCAAGTACCTTTTGGCACCATTTTTAGTACGTGTAAATCGCTCTAACATAGCCAATGAAGTGGGGATGACCAATTCACCAGGTCTGATATGATATCATGCTTGACTCCTTTGTAAGGGGAGCTTCACGGAGAAAAATTGTAGTAAATGGATATTTCTCCCTGTCACAAGATGCTATTGTTTGTTTGCAGCTTTGGAAAGTTAATTCACTTTCATATTCCAAATCCCTACAACCTCATCTATTGTTGGTGGAGAAGAGCCCTATGAATAAAAACTTCTAGATTGATTTTATTAGCGTTGATTTTATGAGTTTTTGTTTACTTAAAGGTAATGGTCGTGAAACTTGATGGAATTGTGACTTGACGCAAATCCTAATGTAATCGAAAATGAAAATGACATATTTTGTTGTAATGAATTTATATCTGAAGTAACGAAAGAGTCTTTGAATTTTTAACAGAAATGTAAAAACAAAAAAAACAAAACAAAACAAAAAACAAAAAACAAAAACTCTAAATCCCACTATAACCCTTTTCCTACAATGCAGATATCTAATTTTAAATTGCCCAAATATTGAAAATAACTTCAAGATTTTCACTTTTCCAAATAACAAAAAAAATCAATAAATTTCTCTTTAAACATACAATCACTTGGGAATTCGCAAAAATGCAAAAAGAAACCAATGATCACTAAAATGATTTTTTCTCTAATTGAATGATATGAATTCACTTGCAGCAAAGAGTATAGTTCATAAATACTTCAGTAACGGAAGGAAAAATGAATTTTTATTTCGAAACTATCATAAGAAGTATTCTTCACAAACAATACTCAATCTTGTAAAACATTGCTTTTCACGCGCAAAACAATCTTTCGCAAAAGAGCAAACTAAACCCAAAACCTGATCTAACTAGAAGAAGAAAGACAGACAATCAACAAGGCAAGACCAATTAATCTCTCTTTTGATAGATCTACCATTCACCATATGAGACTTTACCCCAATTTGCAAAAACAAGATAAACACAAGCATAACTTGTCACAACACTCAGCCAAAGTGACAAACACTCAAAGAAGGTACAAACAAGTGTAACTTAACAGGAAAACCAAAACGTTTGGACTTAATGAGGATAAAACTAAAATTTTCAAAAATCCCAGGTATGTACGCAGGTCTTGGAGAACCAGTGTGAATATGCTCTTTTGCTAAAAGAAAAGTGTACATAAGTACGCATTGTGCTTGAAGCCTAAGTGCGCACAATGAGGAAATATGGAAAAAATAAAAAGCAAATCAAATCAAACCCAAAATCCAAATTTGGAAAATTTCTGGACACTCAAGGAAGGCTTGTACAAAAGGTTCAAAAGGTCAAACAAGGAAAACAATGGAGATTGATATGAATCCCCAACGGAGTAGCCAATTTGGTATGTGGACTTATCCCTCTTGCAGACAATAGAGATCTCCCTAGACCTCAGAGAGATCTAATAACAAACAACTAGGAACTGCTACCTTTCTCTAGACTACGATTGATTGAAACCAATAGTATGATAGAAGCCACTTATCATTTAAATCTAAATGGCTGATGAAGTCTTGTTCAAATTTTTTGAACATCGACTTCTCCTCGATGCTTTAGAGATCTTCCTATTGCTTCCCACAGCTTCTCCAAGATGTCCTTAAGGAGATCTGCATAGACAGAAACATTCATGATATCAAAGCATCCATCATATAACATAAGAGATAAATGAACTAATTAACCTAATCATATACCAAAATGGATTAATATGTAATCAAAGTCTATGTATGTGATCAAGGAATCCTGCACATTATAACAATAGAAGCATAATTGGAAAAGAAAAATTGCCTTTATATTGATAAAATGGAAAATAGACTTACAACCTTGAAGCCTTGATATTGCAAGTCCCCTCCCACAGCCTTCAACCCTCTCCTTGAATGAATAGCCTTCCAACCTTATTCCAAAAGCATAAGCCTACTTCTAATAGTCCTCTCCCAATCCTCGGACATATGATAACTTTATAGGCCAAGAATGGAAATTTTGGGATCCATTTTCCAGGTGATGAGATCCTTTAATAGTGGGATATGGGTTCCATAAAGAAAGGGAGTGCTCCATGATGGGAGAGATTGGGTTGAATAAACACCCATTCAAATCTTGTTAGTTGGGATAGATATGACTAGCAATGCTTCTAGACTTTACTTTTTATTTTTACGTTAGTTAAGTCATGTGCACATGCCGCAGTGTATGACAAAGCACACTTATGCATAGTTTCTAATGGACTTCTCTGCGTATGCGTAGAGATTGACTAGGGAACTACGTAGGAAGCCAAAATCAAGGTTTTGAACTATGGGATCCAGTAATTTCACCTCCTTTGGGAAAGTTTTGATTCTAACTTTGCAGGGGAATACCTTGGGACACGTTTATGGATAGCGAAAGATCCAAACCAATAGTCATTTTCCTAATGTGACAAAATGACATGTAACAAACAATGAGCTCAAGAAGCTTATCTTGAGGGAATTTCATGTTAAGCCATATTCAAGTCACCCAGGATATCATAAAACTTTGACAACTTTGAAGAAGTTTTAATACTGATTGAATCTAAAGAAAGAGGTAGTTGAGTTCGTCACGAGGTGTTTTCATTGTCAACAGGTAAAAACAGAGTGCAAGAATCCATGTAGTTTATTACAACCGATTTTGATTCCATTGTGGAAATAGGAGGTCATTTCCATGGATTTCATTATAGGTTTTTCAAAGACATCTAGACAGCATTATTCCATCATTGTTATGGTTGATAGGTTGACCAATGTAGCTCACTTCATTCCAACAAAGTCTATTAATTTAGGTAGTGAGGTAGCTCAGGTATTCATCGGGGAAATAATGAGAATGCATGGTGTTCCTAAGAAGATTGCATTTGACAAAGATGCCAAGTTCACTTCCATGTTTCTAAAGGAGTTGTTTGGAAGTTTGGGGACAGAGTTGGCTTTTAGTACAACTTATCATCCACATACAGATAGACAGATAGAGAGGGTCAACAAGATTTTGGAGGATATGTTGAGGGTGTATGTTATGCCTCAGTAAGGAGGTGGGAGGAGTATCTTCCACTGGTATAGTTTACATACAATAATGGGTATCAGGAGTACTTAAGGATGAGTCCATTTGAGGCACTTTATGGGAGGAGTTGTAATACTCCCATCAACTGGAGTGATAAGGTACTAATTGGACCGGACATGTTAGCAAAGGTGGAACAGGAAATGCGGGTTATCAAGAGGAATGTAAAGCCAACACAGGATAGGCAGAAGATTTATGCATATCGGCACATGGCATTTAAGGAGTTTCAGGTTGGCAAGCACGTGTACTTGTGCATTGAGCCTAAGAAGAGCTCCTTGAGGATTAGGTCATGTGGAAAGTCAGCACTTCGGTATTGCAGGCATTTTGATATCCTTGAGAGAATTAAACGAGTGGCCTAAGAACTTGCACAGTCACCAACAATGAAATTCCATGATGTTTTCCATGTTTCATTATTTAAAATATATGTGAAGGATGTTGATCATGTGATTGACTATTCTATATTACAGGGGGACCCAGATGGAGAATTCCAGTCGAAACCTTAGTGCATATCACAGTGGAAACAACTCATGCTCTAGAACTGAGCAATAGACCAAAGTAAAGTGAAGTGGAAGCTCTTTGGGCCCGATGAAGTGACATGTGAGATGGTTGATTAGATGTGGGCTTTGTATCCTTCATTGTTTTCCAATTAAGGCAAAGTAGTTTTTCTATAGTACATATCAATGTATGGTTGTTATTGTAAATACCACAATGAACTATGTTATAAAGCTCCAATAAGTAGTATGATTTTCATGCTTGTCATGTTGGTTTTGGATTTTCAGCAGGTTGTTGTTGTAAATATTTCATCGAGCTAAGTTATAAAGCTCCATAGGAATTATGTTTTACTTCAGTGATTTGCTTGTCATAGATGTCATAGAACACCAAGGACAGTATTCCCCCAAGGGGGAAGGGTTTGTAACAAGCTCATGTTAAAAGTTCTTGTAATAAAGTTAATAAAGGAAAAATAAAACCAAGATCATAGGACACATATTCCAAGTTGAATGTTGGGGAAAACATCCTAGTGAGTGTCACTTTCAGTTTATTATGGCTAAGGAAATTGGAAAAGGCATTGACAAAGGAAAAGAGGCATTAATTGGCATTTATTTATGAGAATAAAGGAAATTAGGAGAAAAGGGAGATGAAGGGTCACAAATTTGGATGAGAGGAAAATTGAAGAAAATAGAGGCCTTAAGGATAAAAAGGCTTTTAAAAATTAGTTCAGTTTTGGAGATCTCTCTATTATCTCATACTATTGCACACTTAGAGCATTATTCAAGCACTCTAGCATTGGATAAAGGAAAGTAAGGAAAGACAAGGAGAAAAAAGGACAAGCAAGGAAGGTTGGATCGAGCAGCTCCAGTAGGAGGACTATGCGGGTAACAGGTTGCATGTGTGATTTCCTAGCTTGTTTTGTGAATGCATGGTGCATTCATTTATGTATTGGGTTAATTTTTTGTAATTGGCATGAATTTTTTTGGGTATGATAGTGTTTTCAGCCTTGTCTTGCCATTTCTGGATAGCCATGGTGTGATGGGATTCCTGTTTGGTTGAGGTTTGGATTGACGGAAGGTTTTGGAACTGGGTGATGTGGTATCAGGAAAAATCCCAAAGGTTGGGGGTGGAGGTGGTTTAATCTTCGGGAAGCCCTCAATAGGTGGGTGGAGACAAGAAAATTCCTCAAGGTAACGTTAAGAAACTCTGAGGCATCCAAGCTTGTTTTGGGCTTTGTGATCTCTTGACCAGTTTTGGTGAGATCATGATAACTTGAGGTTGGAGGTGGTTTAATCTCCATAAAGCCCTGGTTGTTTATGTATTGAGATCCCACATTCATGCTTGGAATATGGCACGAGGGTGATTGGCTGAAAGAAAGATTTGGTTCAACCCAATTTATGGTCGGGTGCTACGTGGAATTCCAGACTTGGTTGGATTTTGCATAAGTTAATAAGATTTAATTTCTTATTGTAATCTATGAGAACTTGTACTTGTTATTATGGTGATTTGATGCTTGTTTTGTCATGGTTAATAATCTCGTTATATGTTGGTTATAAGCATGGATTTTCAATGTTCTCTAGTTATGTCATGTTCAGGATTTGATAAGTATTTGATGGTTAATGAATGCATGAGCTAACAAGTGTTATTTTAGCTATTATGAGAGGGGATTAGACCTTCTTGGTGATTCTCATATAAGTTTCAGACTCCTATGATCAGATATGCATCCATCACCTATAGTTTACATGTTTACCATATGTTTGATGAAATGATTGTAATGGTTGGGATTGGTTAGGCCAAATCCTTGTTTGAGCTATGTATGATTGTCATTTTCATTAAGTTAAATATCATTCTAGAAAGTCTCAGGAAGTTTTGGGTAGTGGTCTAGAGGTTGGCTTGGAATTGTGGGCCAGATCTCAGGATCGCACCCTCTGAACTGGAGAATTTGGGTTGCAACCCCATGGAAGCAATGTTGTGCATGTGGTTGGAAGGTCTCAACCGCACTCATGTAGCCTTGTGCATGTGATTGGGAGTCTAGGTCACTGAAATTTTTTATCCAACTCATGGTTTGGTCAATGGGTGGTTCCTTGGCCCTTGAGTGTTCTTCAAGCCCTATAGGATGCCAGTTTGTGGTCAGTAAGTCTTAGTTGTCAGCCCCACTTTCATAAATTAAGCTTGGAAGTCATTTCATGTCATATTAACTCTTTTTCTCAAGTTTACCTTGAAGATCGATGAAATCAGGTAAATGTGGGAGGGGATGTGTTACAGATTTGTACTAGAGCATGGTTCAAATACTTGGACTGGATAGGCTAGACCCATGTCGTTATGCATGCATTGCCATGGTCATGGTTGCCATCCATGAGGTCATTGTATGCAATTAGTGTTATCATGCATGTTGTCGACATATTAATATGATATATATGTATCGTGCTAATATGGATGGATTTTGCAGATGAGACAGCCCCCCCGAGCTTCATTGAGGTATGTTGATTATGCTTATATTTGGTTATTTGACATGGTATTTTTGTAGGAAGAAGAGGATCAGAAATGACTAGTATAATGGTGGATTACAGTTCATAAGTCTCTCCTTATAGATCATATGAGAAGCATAGAGATGAGTACTCTCTTGACATAACATATACCTTTAAAAGTCTAAAGGCAGAAATAAGAAGTTACAACGAGGATAATGACATAATCATTCAATGACAGGAAAGACTTGCCAGGGCACAGGAAAAGAAAGCAAAAGTCAATGTAGTCATCCTTCATATTTTGTCAGATTTGCAGAGACAAGGATAGCCACAGATCAGTTATGGACAAAAGGATAGGACTAATGGGGCATATGTCAGTAGGTCTCATGGAGGGCATAGGTCAGACAGGGATGACACAATTAGAGATGGTAGGTTCTTGGATACACCTGACAAGAGAGGTAGTGGCTACAGGTTCTATTCTAGTTATGTTTTAGACAAGTATCATGGTGATCATCGCTATCATCCTTGTAGAAGGAGTGAGAGGGGATATTTGATGGATGAGTTCAAAAAGCCAAGTCACCTATATTCGATGGAGAGTTAAAGAAACTGGAAGATGCAGAGGCATGGTTGCTTGGAATGAAGAAGTTCTTCGAGATGCATGACTATACAAAGAATATGAAGGCCACAATAGCTATTTTCAGTCTCAAAAGGAAAGCAAACATCTGGTTGGAAGATGTGAAGCGTGTTAGAGACATCGGTACAAAGGAGTTTAGTTGGCATTAATTCAAGAGACTCTTCAAGAAGAAGTACTTATTAGAAAGGTACTATGACAAAATGGCCAAGGAGTTATATGAGTTGAAGATGGGAACTATGACAGACGAGAAGTACATGACTAGTTTCTTGGAGTTGTTGAGGTATGTGCCTTATCTTAAGGATGAGAAGACAAGAGTTTAGAGATTTATAAGTGGACTACCATTAGCAATTAAGGATCGGATTGAGTATGATGCGCCTTGGTCACTGAGAGAAGTCATTGGAAAGTTGAAGCACTATTATGGACAATCAAAGCATATGACTAAGTCTAAGAAGGGTTGGAAAGAGAATGACAAGACTAAAGGAAAGTTTCTACCAAAGTGAGGAATACCTCAGGATGCAGGTGAGAAGGAAATGTTGCTCCTTACAAAAATTTTACTACAGTTGAGAAGGGACATGGACCTCATCCTAGAGAGCACTAGAATAAAGGTAGTGGTAGAGAACCATTGTAGTGTTGGATATGTGGCAAGGATCATCACAAGAAGGATTGTCCATTGTATTAAGGTGAAAAACCCCATATCTACAGTGCTTAGTAGGCGTAGGCAATTGGGGATGTGGGCTAAAGCATTCCTCATATTTATGCAACTTTTAATAATAAGCAGGTGAATCACTAGGAATCCATTATTGAGATGGAAGGTAAGCTCTGTGATCGAGTTGCTTCCATTTTGATTAACCTCGGATCTAATTATAGTTATGTTAATCCTGACCTGGTGGATAAGTGTGCTTTAAGAAAAGAAGTGCATGTAAAGTCTTGTTTGGTACAGTTTGCTACAGGTACTAAGTAAAAAGTTCATCATTGGGTAGGAGCTTGGGTGTTTGAGCTTAATGGTATGCCTGGTATGCCCAGATCAGTATATCTAAATGTGCTTCCATTGGGATCATACAATATGCTTTTGGGTATGGATTGGTTATACCTTCATAGGACTAAAGTGGATTATTATGAGAAGGCTATCGAGTGCTTGGACGAAGATGGAGAGAAGAGAATCTTGTAGGGTAATAAGAAACCTACATAGGTGAGAATGGTTACATCCATGTAGGCAAAGCGCAGTTGCAGAAAAGGGTGTGTATTGTTCATAGTGCATGTTTCTAGTGATAAAGGTAAGGATGTTGAGGATGAAAAAGTCCTGAAGAGGTATCCGATTTTGTAACAATTTCAAGATGTATTTCCAGTAGAGATTTCAGAGTTTCCTCCTCATAGGGAAGTGGATTTATCTATTGAGTTGGTACTAGGAGCAACACTAGCTTCAAAGGAACCTTACAGGATAAGCACTCCAAATCTAGTTGAATTGAAATTTCAGTTGAAGAGAATGCTTGACAAGGGACGCATTAGGCCAAGTGTGTCACCTTAGGGTGCACCAATATTGTTTATGAAGAAGAAGGATGGTACTCTCAGGTTGTGTATTGATTACAGGAAGCTAAACAAGGTGATGATCAAGAGCAGGTAACCATTACCGAGGATCGATGATTTGTTTGATAAGTTGAAGGGAGCAACAATGTTCTCAAAGATTGATCTGAGATAAGGATATCATCAGTTCTGCATCAAAGAAGAGGACATTTAAAAGACTTCTTTGTACACCATATATGGGCATTATGAGTTTGTTGTGTTTGCTTTAGGTTTGACTAATGCTCCAACTACTTTCATGTGTTTGATGAATAGTGTGTTGCATCCTTATCTGGACAAGTTTGTGATAGTATTCATTGATGATATATTGATATATTCTAAGAATGAGGAAGAGCATGCAAAACACCTAGAAGGAGTGTTAAGACTGTTGAGAGAGAAATGATTGTATGCCAAGCTTAGTAAGTTAGTTAATTTCAGACAAAAGTTCATTACTTGGGACATGTTTTTCCAAGGAAGGCATCGTAATGGATCCATAAATGACAAATCTATCATGGAATGGGCAACTCCTAAGAATGTGGATGAGGTTAGATCATTCATGGGGTTGGCAGGTTATTATAGGAGTATCATCAAGAACTTCTCACATATTTCCTATCCTATTACATCTTTGCAAAGGAAAGGAAATAATTTTTAATGGACAGAGGAATGTGTAGGTGGTTTTGAGCAGTTGAAGCAGTTGCTTACAAATGCTCTAGTTCTAAAGATTGCAGATCTGGATAAAGAGTTTGTGGTGTGTATAGATGTTTGCAAGAGATGACTTTGTGGAGTCTTGATGTAAGAGGGACAAGTGGTATGCTACGAATCAAGGAAACTAAAATGCATGATCATAACTATGTGACACATGATCTCGAGTTGGAAACAATCATTTATACACTGAAGATGTGGAGGCACTATCTTCTTGGAAGTACATTTGTGTTGATGAGTGATCAGAGTGGCCTGAGATACTTGCTTGACCAACCTAATCTGAATGTCAGGAAAACTAGATGGTTGGCCATGCTTAGTGAGTTTAACTTCGAGATTAGGTATATTAAGGGTAAGGAGAATACGCTTGCAGATGCTCTTAGAAAAAGAGTGCAGGTAAATCACATAGCAGTTATGAGTTCATATGGGATAGATTTATAAGATCGGAGCTTTCAGGCGGGACAACAGGATGATAGGTACCAAAAACTTAAGCATAAGTCACAACAACAGGGTATAGGTGATAAAACTTAAGCATAAGTTACAACAACAGGGTATAGGTGATCAAGATGTTGATTACCATCTTACAACAAATGGTTTGGTGAGATTTAGGGACGGGATCTATGTGCCGGACAACATTGAACTCAAGAAGCCTATCTTAAGGGAATTTCATGTTAATCCATCTTCAGGTCACCTGGGATATCAGAAGACTCTAAAAGCTATGAAGAAGTTTTATTATTGGTCAAATCTTAAGAAATAGGTTGTTGAGTTCATCGTAAGGTGTTTAGATCATCAACAGGTAAAAGCATTACAATCGATTTTGATTCCAGAGTGGAAATGGGAGGTAATTTCCATGGATTTCATTATAGGTTTTCCGAAGACATCTAGAAAACATGATTCCATCATGGTTTTGGTTGATAGATTGACCAAGGTAGCTCACTTCATTCCAGTGAAGTCTACCAATTCAGTTAGTGAGGCATCTTAGGTCTTCATCGGGGAGATGGTCAGATTTCATGGTGTTCTTAAGAAGAGTGTATCCGACAAAGATGCCAACTTCACTTCTAGGTTTTGAAAGGAGTTGTTTGTAGGTTTGGGGATAGATTTGGCTTTTAGTACAAGTTATCATCCACATACAGATGAACAGATAGAGAGGGTCAACATGATTCTGGAGGATATGTTGAGGATGTATGCTACGCATCAGCAAAGGAGGTGGGAGGAGTATCTTCCACTGGTAGAGTTTGTGTGCAATAATGCGTATCAGGAGTCCTTGAGGATGAGTTTATTTTTGTAACTTCATGGGTGGAGTTGTAATACTCCCTTCAGTTGGAGTGATCCAGTGAATAGGGTATTGATTGGACCAGACATGTTGGCATAGATGGAATAGGAAATGAAAGTTATCAAGAGGAATCTAAAGGTAGTATACGATAGGAAAAAGAGTTATGCATAACAACACATGGCATTTAAGGAGTTTCAAGTTAGAGAGCATGTGTACTTGTGCATCAAGCCGAAGAAGACATTGCCCAAGAAGAGCTTTGGGTCATGTGGCAAGTTGGCACCTCAGTATTGCAGGCCTTTTGAAATCCTTGTAAGGATTGGACTAGTGCCGTACAGACTTGCACTGCCACCAATAGTGAAAGTCCATGATGATTTCCATGATTCATTACTTAAAATATATGTGAAGTATGTTGATCATGTGATTAATTATTCTATATTGGAAGAATTTTATCTGGAATGTCATTGCATATTGTAGCGGAAACAACTCATGCCCTTGAACTGATCAATAGAGCAAGTTAAAGTGCAGTGGAAGCACTTCGGGCTCGATGAAGCTACATGGGATATGGATGGTCAGATGTGAGATTTGTATCCTTCATTGTTTTTTGGTTGAGGCAAAGGAGTTTTGTATATGTACATATCTATGTATGGTTGTTATTATAAATACTGCAAAGAGTTGTGTTAAAAATCTTTAATAAGCAGTATTATTGTCATGTTTGTCATGTTGGTTTTGGATTTTTAGCAGGTTGTTATTGTAAATACTACATCGAGCTAAGTTATAAAGCTCCATAGGCAGTGTGTTTTGCTTTCAACGGTTTATTGGTCATAGGTGTCATAGAGTACCGAAGGGGAGGGGTTTGTAACAACCGCGGGTTAAAAAGTTCACATAATAATGTTAATAAAGGCAAAATAAGACCAAGGTCATGGGACACGTGATTCAAGCTTAATGTTGGGCAAAACATCCTAGCGGGTTTCACTTTTGATTTATTATGGCTAAGGAAATTGGCAAAGGCATTGGGAAAGGAAAGAGGCATTAATTGGCATTTATTTATGAGAATAAAGGAAAATAGGAGAAAAGGGAGATGAAGGGTCACAAATTTGCATGAGAGGAAAATTGAAGGAAAAATAAAGGAAGTTGAAGAAAATAGAGACCTCAATGATAAAAAGGCTAAAGCTGATCAATTCACACCTTTTGTCAGTTCAATTTTGGATCTCTCTCTATTTTCTCATACTACTGCACACTTAGAGCATTCTTGGAGCAGTCTAACATTGGAGAAAGGAAAGCAAAGGAAGAACAAGGAAAGAAAAGGACAAGCAAGGAAGGTTGGATCAAGGATGTTCAACAAGACAACTTTGTAGGTAACAAATTGCATTTGTGATTTCTTAGTTGTTTTGGTTAATGCATGGTACATATGTTTGTTTATTGGCTTCATTTGTTGTCATTGGCATGGATTTTTTCGGGTGTGACAATGATCTCAGCCTTGCCTTTCCATTTCTGGATATCCATGGTGTGATGGGATTCTTTCTTGGTTGAGATTTGGATTACCATAAGGTTTTAGAACTGGGTGAGGTGGTCTTGGGAAAATTCCCAAGGGTTGTGGGTGGAGGTCATTTAATCTCTAGGAATCCCTCAATAGGTTGGTGGAGACAAGAAAATTCCTCAAGGTAATGGTGAATAAACTCTAAGGCATTCGAGCTTGTTTTGGGCTTTGTGATCTCTTGATCAATTTTAGCGAAATTGTGGTAGCCTGAGCGTGGAGGTGGTTTAATCTTCAGAAAGACCTGATCATTTATGTCTTGAGATATCACATTCATGATTGGAATAGGGGGTGATTGGCTGAAAGAAATATTTGTTTCAACCCAGTTTATGGTTGGGTAGTACGTGGAAGTCCCTGACTTGGTTGAATCTTTCATAAGTTAATAAGAGTTATTTTCTTATTGTAATCTATAAGCACTTGTACTTGTTATTATAGTGATTTGATGGTTGTTCTGTCATGGTTAATAATCTGGTTATATTTTGGTTATACGAATGGATTTGCAATGTACTCTAGCTATGTCTTGTTCAGGATTTGATAAGTATTTGATGGTTAATGAATGCATGGGCTAACAAGTCTATTTACAATTATAATGAGAGGGAATTAGACCTTCTTGGTGATACTCAAATAAGTACTAGACTCCTATGATCATATATGCATTCATTCCCTGTAGTTTACATGTTTACCATATGTTTGACGAAATGATTGTCATGGTTGGGTTTGGTTTGGTCAAATCCTTGTTCAAGTTTTGTATGATTGGCATTGTCATTAAGTTAGTTATCATTTTGGAAAGTCTCAGGAAGTTTTGGGTAGTGGTCTAGAGGTTGACCTGGAATTGTGGTTAGGATCTAGGGATCACACCCTGTGAACTAGAGAATTTGGGTTGCAACTGCATGGAGGCAGTGTTGTGCATGTAGTTAGGAGTCTAGGTCGTTGAAAAAAGATATCCAGCTTAGGGTTTGGTCACTTGGGGTGGTTCTTTGGCCCCTGAGTGTCCTGTAAGCCCTCTAGGATGTCAGTTTGTGGTCAGTAAGTCTTAGTTGTCGACCCCACTTCCATAACTAAAGATTGGAAGTTAGATCATGTTATAGTAACTCTTCACCTCATGTTTACCCTTGTCGACCGATGAAATCATGTAAATGTGGGAGGGGGCGTGTTACAAATTGTACAAGAATGATCCAAAGTTCACTGCCACATGCAAGATGTTAATGGATGGAAAGAAAGTACCATATGTCCACCTCCATAACACATTATTATGCTAATTGGACCACCTTTGCATTCCTTTAATAAAGCGTGCCAAACTTATTTAGGAGGTGGACTATAGTCGGGTCATAAGACACTTTGGTGTGGAGAAAATTGTGGTCAGACTACAAAAGTATTTTTATTAGCCAAAACTTCGACAAGATGATGGAAAATATATCAGATCATGCACTACTTGTGTCATATCCAAGCCAACCATAAAGAAGCAAGCCATGTACACTCCTTTACCTACTCCCAGCCAGCCTTAAGAATCCATCTCCATGGATTATTTGTTTGGCCTCCCTTCTACCAAGCATGGAAATAATTGTGTATTTATGGCCATGGGCAGATTTTCTAAGATGGCTATATTTGTGGCTTGCAAGAAGAGTAGCACAGTAGAGGGCACTGCCAAACTCTTCTTTGAATGAGTGTGGGTACATTTTTGGATCCTACATACCATTATATTAGATCGGGATAACAAGTATCTGAGCAAATTCTAGTCAAGCCTATGAACATTATTGGACACCAAGCTCACCAAGTCAAATGCATTCCATCCCCAAATTTATGACCATACAAAGTTCATCAACAAGATGATAGTGCACATACTACACATGTACAACTCCAAGAATCTATAAACCTGGGATGAGAGCCTTCCTTATTTGTAGCACAGTTATAACAAATCTCTCCATAGCTCAACTGGTCGAAGTTCCTTTCAAGCGGGTCTGGGAATTCAACCCTTGTGTCTGATTGATGTTGTCATGCCTCATGCGACTACACAGATAGAATCTGCACATGCACAGTCTGAGGAAATAAACAAACCAATTTTATTGAACTCATCCAACACATATTCCATTAGGTGCATGACACCCTGGATAAATTCAATGACATGTACAAGTAGCGGCATGATTAACATCGGGTACCACATAAGTTTTAGGTGGGTGACAAAGTTTGATTGCATTTTCCAAAAGAATGCCTTGTCGGAGCCCATCTAAAACTCAAACCATTATGATACAGGCCTTTATGCAATCACCAAGGATGTTGGAGATAATGCTTTTGAGCTAAACATTCCCCATTCCTTGGCATGCATCTAGTGTTCGATGTGGATTGCCTTCAACCATACTTTCCACCATTGTTGGACACATCAAACATTGTAGAACATCTAACACCAACAGAGCTCAACCCAAACTACACGGAGCAAGCCAAAACTAATTGGATCATGGATGCATAGATCAATAACACTCACCAACAGAAGATGTAACTGTATCGAGTTGTCAAAATTGGCTAGCTCCTACATCAGAGCAAGTGGCTCACCAGGGACCAAGTTCATTAGAAGTTTCCCCATCTCATGGAGGCACTCAACACAATGAGGACCATTTACTCCTAAGGGGAGAGGAATGATATAGGTTGATATTGGTGGCTGCCCTCCTATTCCACTTGACCCACAACATTGTTTCTTTCAATTTCCTTAATTGTAGCACAATTTACTATTTTTGGCAGTTTTTCGAGTCTTGAATTTTCGAAGTCATTTTGAGGCCTTAAATGACATTATTTTAGAAAACATGAAAACTATGGGTATGTGGCATGGGTTTGTAGTCCAAATTTGTAGTCCTTGGATAGATATTTCTAATGATGTACTCTGCACGTCAAACAAATATTGTATGCCAGAGTTATGACCACAAGAAGTTGATGTACTAATTTATCCCAACGAGGCCCACAAACTTTTGGTGATTCATCTATTAAGGTTAGATTTTTGGATGTTTATGGTTTTACATTTTTTCTAAATAATAAATAGGCCTTTGAGCCTCATTGTAACATAGTTCAAAAGGCACGTAGCCGCACATCTCTTCTTAGAGATAATCTACCATCGCTTGAGCTAGTCTATTTCCATTGTACGTGTAAACAATTTTCAATACTTTGTTATTAATGAACCAGAGTTTTGTTTTTGTTGTAGCTTTGTGTTTATGTTTATATTTGTATTTCATTTCATTCCTTCATAAATCTAGATCAGTGGTATTAGAGTGATCTTCTCTTTTTTTTGTTTTTCTATGCATGTCCCCAATAAGGTTGGGGTATGTTAGGTCCTTATAATACTAGTGTGTTTCCCTTATTGTTATTGTTAGTGTAGCCACCTATTGTTATTTCTTTTCTCATGTGTCCCCCATGTTGTTATTGTTGTTCCCCATAGAAGCCCACTATTGTTATTGTTGTGCCCTTACATTATTATTGTAGGCTTTGATTATATTGTGACCCCTTAGACTCCTATATATACCAAGGAGGTATTATCATTTGAATCATCCAATAATTGTTCATTTATGTGATTTAAAGGAGGTTCCCCATTGAAGAGGCTATTTCTCAAGTCGTTAATCTATATTTTCTTCCATTTTGTGAGTTGGTTGCATAACATTTGGTATTAGAGCTTTGGATTATAGGGTTTCACTTCTTCAAATAGACCATCTTGGAATTTTCACTATAATTTTTTTTTCTACGAGGCTTAAGAAGCTAAAATAGCAAACACGTGGAGCCAAAATATTGGTGAACTTCATGTATGAATTTTAGATCTTGGTTCGCTATATTTTCTGAGATATGATTTGAGGAAGTTAGTGTTTTTGCAGGGTCCAGAATTCCATCTCAAATAGGTGACCTAGGGAAAATCGTCATAACTTTATTTCTAAGAATCGGATTTGAATTGCGTAATACGTAAATGAAATTAAAAGGATTTTAGTTTTTCATGTATCATTTCCAGGGTTGAAGGTTGTAACAGTAACATGTCGCACTCTGCACAATTTTGCTCTACTGAACCAGTCTATAATCAGGTCATCGTGGGAGATTAGGCATAACTCTTTCTTGAAGAACCCAATCTCAGTTTTACTTGTGGAGTTGGAAAGAAGACTTAGAGGGATACTACAAGACAAAATTTTAGACCTTGGAGGTCCGAAATTATAGAGATACAATAATTTCAATATCCAGCTCCTAAAAAGCAAGAAAACGATGTGTATTTTTTTTTTTTAAATCATAACTTTTGTTTGAAAAATCAATTTAAAGTGATTCAAGGGGAATAGTGAAGCATAAATATTGTTGTTTAGTTCTGAAATGCCTTGAAACAAAAAAAATGGACGCACCTAGTAAGCAACCAGAAATCTCTACCATGACTCATGAGGAAGAGGAAGAAACACAACATGATATATCAAAATTATGCGACCAAGTGCAACAAATTTCTCTCTCGCAAAGAGTAACCAAAAATGAAATGGAAGCTAAGATGGATGGTTTGAAGAATGGTTTAAAATCAAACATGGAAGGTTTGAAGGATGGATTAAAACCAGACATGGAATGTTTGAAGGATGGATTAAAAGAAGACATGGAAGGTTTTAAGGAAGGTTTGACAAAGTTGTTATAAGAAATGCTTCCTTATGGAAAAAAGGTATCCATGAAACTCATGATGAGAACAAAAGGAATGTTAATCATGATTTCAGAGACACTAACTTTGGATTGAAGACCCACCACATTCCAAAGATTGATCTGAGGAAGTTTGATGGCAAGGATCTAGTAACATGGATAGTACAGATGGCGCAATATTTTGATCTACATGATGTGCAATACACACAAAAGGTACATATTGCATCTTTATATTTAGAACCCAATTAGTTTGTATGGTGTTGATGGATTTGTTCTCGTAAACCACTAGTCACTAGGTTAATTTTGGCGGAGCAAATGATAGCACATTAAGAGGATAAAGAGAGTAACACCTTCTTTAGCCAATTGATAAATCTCAAACAAAAGGGTTCAATGGCGTAACACATTGAGGACTTCAAAAAATCGAATATCAAGGTAACCGATATTCCAGAGGAGCATAGGATTGATGTCTTCATAGGGAATTTCAAGGATAAAATCCAACATGAGGTTCACCTTTGGGAACCTAATTCATTGGAGAAAACATCCAGGGTGGCAATAAAGTTGAAAGCAAAATTACGTAAACAAGGAACTCTACCACTCACAACCATAAACATAGAAGTGTTGTTGTTCCTAACCTTCCACAACCTACAACATTTATGCTACAACAATTGGAAGAAAAAATAGCAAAAGGGCTTTTCTACAGTTGTGATAGCAAATACACTAAAGGACATAAGTGTGCTGAGAAGAAATTATTCTACATAGATTGTGAAGAGGAGGACGAAAAGGAACAAGAAACATCAAAATAGGAGGATATACACCAGGAAACAACCCTAAAGAAATAATAAATTAATCTTACCATATCTTGTAATGCATTTGCAAGAATTACCACTCCTCAAACTCTCAAGATATAAGCATATATCAAGAAGAAAAATGGAATAGTGTTAATTGATTTGGGTAGTACCCATAATTTTATTCACTGTAAAATAGACAAGGAATTGAATTGCTTCCTATATCCAACACCAAAGTGTCAAATGATGGTTGAAAATGGAGGAACTATAAATTTCTCTGGAAATTGCCATAATATTAAGCTAACTATGAGGGGATATGTATTGAATAGTCCAATGCTTTCCATTCCAATGGGTGGTTTCAATGTTGTACTATGAGTCCAATGGTTACAATTTTTGAGGATGATAACTTTTAATTTTCAAGAACTTTTCTTGAATTTATTTTGGGAAGGAAAGGAAGTTGAATTAAGGGGTATCGTAGGGAAACCAAGAAAGATAATCAGGTCTAATGGCATGACAAAGCTTTTGAAGAAAGAAAAACGGGGCATAATTTCACAATTAAGATCACTAGAGGTCCAAACATCAAAATCATATATTTCTCCATATCTCCAAAAAGTCTTATACAATCATTCCAAGGTATTTGAGACTCCCAAACGCCTCCCACATATTCGTGATCATGATCATGTTATTCATTTGATTCCAAGAAGTGTTCCTCCAAATATTAGACCTTATAGATATCCCTATGCCCAAAAGAGTGAAATTGAACGTATGGTTGCAAAAATGCTAGAGGTTGGTATAATTCAACCTAGTCAAAGTCATTTCTTTGCTCCTATAGTATTGATGCACAAGAAGGATGGATCATGGCATATGTGTCTGGATTATACGGAGCTCAACAAATTCACTATTAAAAATAAATTTCCCATTCATGTTATTGATGAATTGTTGGATGAATTACATGGATCAATTTACTTCACCAAGCCGGATCTTCATTCAGGATATCATCAAATTAGAATGAAGATTGAAGACATTCTGAAAGCAACATTCAGAACTCATGAGGGTCATTATGAATTTTTGGTCATGCCTTTTGGCCTTACTAATGCACCTTCCACATTTCAAGGTTTGATGAATTCCATTTTCAAACTTTCTTAGAAAATTTGTGTTAGTATTTTTTGATGATATACTAATCTACACCAAGTCTTGGAAGGATCATGTTCAACATATTGACAAGGTGCTCAAACTATTTGAGGAGAAACAATTATATGAAAAACCTCCAAATGTTTCTTTGGAGTACAAGAGGTGGAATATTTGGGTCATATTGTATCTCATGAGGGTGTTAAGGTAGACCCTAACAAAATTAAATCCATTAAGGAATGTAAAATCCCCACAACCATAAAGCATCTTCGAGGATTTCTCGGGTTGACAGGGTATTATCACAAGTTTGTTAAGAATTATGGGAGAATTGCAACACCTCTAACAACATTATTAAAGAAAGATGCATTTTCTTGGACTCTAGAAGCAACTAAGGCCTTTGAACATCTTAAAGAGGCAATGTGCCAAGCACTAGTCTTAATTATGTCAGATTTCACAAAAACCTTTATTGTGGAATGTGATGCCTCAAGAAATGGAATTGGTGTTGTTTTAGTGCAAGAAGGAAGACCCATTGCTTTTGAAAGTCATTCAATCAAAGGAAAATGTTTACACAAACCTATTTATGAGAAGGAAATGTTTGAAATACTACATGCACTAAAGCAATGGATACCTTACCTAGTGGGAATACACTTCAAGCTAAAAACAAATCATAATAGTCTTAAATACTTTTTGGAACAAATATTATCTTCAAAAGAGAAGCAAAAATGGGTCACAAAGATGTTGTATTATGGCTTTGAAATAATATACAAAAAGGGGAAGCAAAATCTTGTTGCAGATGCACTCTCAAGAAAGGATGAGGATGTGGAAGTATTTCTTTATGCCACTTCTATTATCTAACCTGATTGGATAACCAAAGAAAATGATCAATGGAAGAATGACGTAGAGGTGTGGACACTCATTCAAAAGTTGCAGCAAGATCCCAGCACATCTGATACATTTAGCTGGAAAAATGATTCATTATGGTACAAAGATCGCTTATATCTTTGTAAGAATTCCCAACTCAAGCAATATATTATTTTGGAATTACACGCCTCCACCTTAGGAGGGCACTCAAGATTTTAAAAAATTTACCACAGGGTGAAGAAGGATTTTCTTTGGGATAGCATTAAATCTAATATTGGAAGTTTGTGGAAAAATGTTTGGTTTTCCAACAAAATAAAGTTGAGAAAATTAAGACCCCAAGTCCGTTACAACCTTTAGCCATTCCAAGTCAGTGTTGGGAGGAGGTCTCAATGGATTTTATCACATGTTTACCCGTGCATGAAGGAAAGAGTGTCGTCATGGTGGTAGTTGACAGACTTACCAAGTCTGTACACTTTTGTGCATTATCTCATCCTTTTAAAGCCAATATAGTTGCTATTCCATTTACGAAAACAATTAAAAAGCTACATGGAAACCCAAAGATTATTGTAAGTGAGAGAGATCCCATTTTCACTGGAATTTTTTGGATGAAATTATTTTATTGTATTGGTACTCATTTAGCTCATAGCACATCTTATCATCCTCAATTTGACGGGAAAACTGAGATAGTGAACAAATGTTTAGAAGGATATATTTGTTGCTTTGTATATGATAAACAAACGCAATGGATCAGGTGGTTACCTCAGTTGCATGGTGGTATAACACTTCCTTCCATACTGCAGCAAAAATGACCCCATTTATGGAACTTTATGGATATCATCCACCATCCATCACGTCATATTTAAGAGAAAAATCTAAGGTTCAAGCAGTGGAAGATCAAATCGAGCATCAACAACAAGTTCTCCAACTCTTAAAGGATAACCTCACTTTGGCGCAAAATCGAATGAAACAACATGCAGATCAACATCACAGTGAAAGAAGTTTTGATGTAGGTGACTTGGTATTTTTATGGCTACAACCATACAAACAAATGTCCCTCAAGCAAGCTAAGAAGGATAATAAATTATCATCCAAGTACTATGGTCTTTACAAGGTGTTGCAAAAGATAGGTACTATGGTATACAAATCGGAGTTGCCTACATCTTCCCGAGTAAACCTAGTTTTCCATGTTTGATGCTTAACTAAGGTTATCAGTTACAAGCTCCCAGTTCAAAATAGTGTTGCCAAAACTTGACAAAGAAGGAAAAAATCATATTTGAGCTTGAAGAAGTCATGAAAACAATAACCTGGCAGTTACAAAATCAATTAATTTCAAAGTATCTCATTAAGTGGAAGAACTTACCCACTGAATATTTTGCATGGAAGGATGATAATTTTAAACAATAACATCTGGAACTACTCAAGTGTTGAGGAAAACACTTTTTTGAAGGAGAGGGGCATGTTAGGTCCATATAATACTAGTGTATTCCCCTTATTGTTATTATTAGTGTAGCCCCCTATTGTTATTGTTGTGCTCATGTATCCCCCATGTTATTATTGTTGTGCCCCATAGAAGCCCATTATTGTTATTGTTGTGCCCTTACATTATTTTTGTTATTTAGGCTCTGATTATATTGTGATCCCTTAGACTCCTATATATACCAAGGAGGTCTCCTCATTTGAATCATCCAAGAATTGTTCATTTATGCGATTTAAAGGACGTTTCCCCCTCAAAGAGGTTATTTCTCAAGGTGTTGATCTAGATTTTCTTCTATTTTTTGAGTTGGTTGCATAACAGGGTATAAGGAGTTAGGGCTTGAATTGGTTGAACCTTTGTAAGACAAGCCTCACAGACCTCGATGAACTCCCATGATGAAAGAAAAGAAAGATGAGCGAGCAGGATATCCTTTCAAAATGTTGCTTGAAGAGGCCCTCGAACGACAAAGGAACGAGATGGTGGACAAATTTTCCCAAATCCTTCAGTGGATGCCCATAGGCGACACATGTTCATCCAGAAGCCACCTTGGAGGCACCACTCCCGTTAAGGTACAAGCAAACTTTGACATTCCCATATTTGAAGGCCATATAGATGCAAATGTTGTAAATAAATGGCTAAATATGTTAGAAGGATACTTTTAAGTTCATGATTTTTCCAATAGGGAAAATATCACTTTTGCACTCCTCAAAGTCTCAACCCATGTCAAGGACTAGTGGGAAACCTATTGTGATCATAGCGACGAGAAGGAACCCTCATTGTTTTCATCTGCACCCAGTTATAATTCTTTCTAGGATGCTATCAATTAACAATATTACCCTGTCATGAGATATGAAGATAAGTACATAAAATGGGCCACGATGTGGTAGGAAAGGGACCAAGACGTGTTAGAGTTCACAAATATCTTTCATACCTTTCGCACGAAGTTGGGTATCAAGGATTTTGAGTGGAGTCTAGTATTGAAGTACCGCGACTGTATATACAAATACATCTAGGATGAGATGGAGTTTCTAGACATCTCCTCGCTTGGCACCACATACTGATACACTATCAAGATTGAGTATAAATTTAAATAGAAGAAGTGAGACTTTGGATCTGGGAATCCAAAGCAAGGAAAAGGTGCCCCCAATTCATAGAACAAAGGACAAAGCCAAGGTGGGGCGACCCAGGATAACCCATCAAAGTCGCTAGCAAAGAATAACACCACAAAGACGAAGAATGACAAAGGGAAGCATATTATTGTTGTGGATCCCAACGCCATTGTTGCCACCACCATTGCACATAAGATCAAACCCAAAGATCTAGAGGAAGGGGGGTGTCTCTTCCAATCACAAATGTGGGTGAAGGGGTCTTTGTTGTAGTTCATTTTTGACAACAGGAGCAAAAATAACCTCATCTTAACAGAGGTTGTTAAGGGTTTGGGCCTACCAACCACACCACACCCACAACCATACACCATTTGGTGGCTCCACTAAGGACGAGATCCCCACATCAGCTAGCAGTGTCTTCTTCCCTACAACATAAAATCCTTCACAGATGAGGTATTGTGTGACGTTTCTCTTCTTGAAGTTTGTGATGTTTATTAGGCCAACCATATTTGTGGAAGTGTCATGTTTTGTATGAGTTTAGGTCTCGCACTGTTATTATTACTTTGGGCAATAGTTATATAGGATACTAGAGATATCCCCACCTACCACAATTTATTTGACATCTGCTAAGCAATGCAATAAGATCTTCTCCTAGACTAGGAAATTTGTTTTATTTTTTTATTTTCTCTCAAAGTAAGGCGAAGATCGTGACCACACATATGGCCCCCAGGAAGGGTTCCTCCATGCAGTAGAAGCAGGTGGATAAGGTCGTGGAAGAATACAAGAACATCTTCTCCTCACCCACAAGGGTGTCCTTGCACTGTCAAGTGAAGCATTCGATCATCTGACCTCTAGATCACCTCTACCCAATGGGTCGATATACCATTGTTGCATTTTTGGAAAATGAAGAGATCAAGCAGCAAATCCAGGAGTTGTTGCAAAAAGGGCACATTCGACCAATTTTCTCACCTTGTGGGAACCCGATTGTACTTGTACAAAAGAAGGATGGGACCTAAAGGCTCTATTAAGAACATAGATTGTATAAAATAAATAAATATAAATAATAAATAATGAAATGATGATTATATGAAATAGTCATTAAGTTAAGGGAAAAGGCACGTCTAAAGGACATGCTCGGTCACAAAAGGACACCTACCTAGGTATATATGTGGGTCCTCATTGTAACATTGTAAATTATTATTACAAACACTCTTGTGTATTTTTACATTAAAGTCAACAAGCTATCAATTTTATTGCTTCAGGGGTATCAGAGACACGCTGCACAATATAATCATGCAAGTCTTTGAACATTGTTCTCCGTACAATATGCCATTATGTTTACGTCCTGAATGTGTTGTGCAGTTTAGTAAAATTCAAGAAGCATTTTAGCGTTTAGAAAAATCATATGCAGAAGTTAAAGCATGTCGAAGGAAAATCGATAATAAGGAAGATGATGACAACGATGAAGAAAAGAAATAAGATCAAGATGAGTATCCCAATGAAGTTGATCTTGATATGGACGAGAATGATGAATATGAAAATGATCCAGATGAATTTGATCTTGATGAGAATGATATCAATCAAGATGGTGATAAAGATGAGCCTGCTAGCCCGGAGACTGTTGAGAAAACTAAAAAGAGTATTAAAGAAATCATGTAATTTCACCTGAGTCTAATGTGGAAAAAGCCATTGGAAAAGGGGTTAGAGAGTCCCTTGAACCTAAGAAGGAAAAAAACCTTCCAAAGCCATATGTGAAGGAAGTAACAAAGGACAAAGAAATACCATCTTCAGTGAAGAAGGAAGATTAATTTTATACTTTGGAGCTAAGGAAAAGTTTAAGCCATAAAGAAAGCAAAACCAAAGATTTGGATCTTGCTAGGAGTAAAACAGACAAGATTTTATCTTCTTCTAATCCAGAAGTTTAAAAAAGGCCCACCATGCCTCTGTCTTTCACTAACAATGATGTCAAAATTTCGGTTATGGTTGTAATTGAAAGAGCAACAACTATAGCCTTTTAAGTGTAACAACCTGGCAGAGGTCAAATTTAGGATGGAAATTAGCTTAAAAAATTGCCAATCACACTCCCAGATTGTAGACCAGTGATTGTATTGGAGCTGAAACACTCATAAGGTTGCTGAAAAATTATTCTAGAAGTCATGAGTTGAAGACATACATTACCGTTGGTGTTGTGGGGCTTCCTAATGTTAGTAAAGTGACCTTATAAAGCATAAAATGATCACATGTTGTCAATGTTGGGGCCATCCCATGCTTAAAAAGAGAAATGCATGAAACTCACTTAGAAAAGCATGTCAAACTATTAGATTGTCCTGGAGTTGTGATGGCCAAACCTAGTGACAATAATGCAACAATTGCTCTTCGCAACTGCAAAAGGATTGGAAAATTGAAGGATCATGTATCTTCTGTTAAGGAGATTTTGAAGTTGTGTCCATCTAACAAGTTGATGTGCTTATACAAGTTGCCTAGCTTTAGTTCATTCAATGACTTCTTGCAAAAGATCGCATCAATTCGTGGGAAGCTAAGGAAAGGTGGTGTAGAAGACACCATATCAGCTGCCAGGATTGTTCTACATGACTGCAATGAAGGAAATATATCGTATTATACATTGCCACCTACACAAAATAAGGGGGAACACCTCGAGTCTGCGATTGTGCCAGCATGGAGGAAAGAGTTTGATGTGAATGAGATTTATGGGGAGGATTTTGTTATGATAGACAACTTATATTCTATGATTGATACTTGACACTTTGAAATGCCCGCTAATTGTCCTCTTAGTATGGATACCCAACTTGCAGAGTCTGATGAAGATGTTATGGAAGAAGTTGATGATGCTCCTGATGCAACAGGAATGGATACGAGTGAAATTGTGGCAACTAAATCTCAAAAGGATCACAGTCAAAATTATAATTTGTATGATGCAAAAGGTATCTTCAATCCTCATGTAGCCAAATCAAAGAAAAAACGACGGAAAAAAGTTGGGAGAATGCTGATGAATGTTTCAAATGAAGCTAGGAACGATGATTATGATTTTGTGGTTGACTATACAATGTAATTTATTGCTCCACAGACATAAGTTGAGTAAGATAAAGATGATAATGATGACGAAGTTCTTGATAATCCTACTGCTCTCGTGCTCCAATTGGTGGCCAACATGCATGGTCCGAGGCTGATAAAGCAACCAATTTTATTGAACACATCCAACACATCCGCCAGTAGGCGCATGACATCCTAGATAAATCTAATGCAAAGTAAAAGCAATGACATGATTAGCATTGGGTGCCACATCAGTTTCAGGAGGGCGATAAATTTTGGTTGCATTTGTAGAAAATATGCCTTGTTAGAGCCCATCAGAAATTACGACCACTCTAATATGGGCCTTACACCATCACCAAGGTTGTGGGAGACAATGCTTTCAAGCTCAACATTCCCCCATTCCTTGGACTACACCCAGTGTTCAATGTGGATCACCTTCAACCATACTTTCCACCATTGTTGGACACATTAGACATTGCAGAACAATTAACACCAACATATTTCAACCCAGACTACATGGAACAAGCCACGACTGATCGAATCATGGACACACTGATCAAGAACACTCACCAATAGAATATCCAACTGTATCGAGTTGTCAAAGCTCGCCAGCTCTTGCACCAAGATAAGTGGCTCACTAGGGACCAAGTTCAGCAGAAGTTTCCCCATCTCATGGAGGCACTCAATGCAATGGGGACTGTTTCCTCCTAAGGGTGGACGAATGATGCATGTGGATATTTTTGTTCACCCTCCTATTCCCCTTGGACCCCCAAAATTATTTCTTTCATTTTCCTTAATTGTAGCATAGTTTACTATTTTTGGTAGTTTTTCTGGTCGTGAACTTATTGGGTTGTTTTAAGGCCTTAAATGACGTATTTTTGGATAACGGGAATATTCATAGCCTATAGCAAGGGTTTGCAATTAAGTGTTGTAGCCCTTGAATAGATATTTCTAATGAGGTACCATACACATCAAACGGAGATCGTATGCCAAAGTTACAACCCTCGAAAGTTAATGTACCAATTTACCCTAGCGATGCCCACAAATTTTTGGTGCTTCATCTTCTAGGGTTAGGATTTTTTATGCTTAGGGATTTCAATTTTTTCTCAACAATAAATAGGCCTTTGAGCCTCATTGTAACACAGTTCAAAAGACATGTAGTCACACATCGCATCTCAAATATTAGCTACCATCGTCCGAGCTAGTCTATTTCCATTATGCATGTAAACAATTTTCAATTCTTTTTTATTAATGAATTGAAGTTTTGTTTTCGTTGTATCTCTTTGTATCTATTTATATATGTATTTCATTTCATTCCTTCATAAATATAGATCAAATATGTATTAGAAATCAAAGACGACAATGGAGAATAGGAAATGACTACAATAACTTTGTTTTATTTGAACGTTTTATTATTATGGAGTTATTCTCCATCTTTTTTCTTCCCCCCCACCAGAAAAACTAATTTTCATTGAAACAAAAATCAAGTTACATATGTTTAGGTTTGTATAGCCCAATGTTCAAAAAAAAAAAAAAAAAAATCAGTCCTTATCTGTTGTACGATTTTCATGTATTGTTTTACAAATCCTGCATATGTAATAGGTTCAAGTACACGATAAACTTGTTTCAGCACATGTTTCAATTCAAAGAGATTTACAACAAAACATTTTTCCGTTGATCTTTCTAAAAGATATAGTTAAAAAGAAAGAAAGAGTTTTCTTAACTTTATAATCGACATTCATATGTCCATTGAACACAAGAAAGAAAGTTGACATACTATGAAACTTGCATTCCTTGCCAAGTGGAATATGCACGGTAAGCTATATCATATTATTTAAATATACATAGATAACGAACAAGAAATAAAAAAAATACAATTGATTTCATGTTACTAAGCAATTTCTTTCTATGTCAATTTTATAGTATTTCCAAGGATACCTGAGAGCAATTAGCGTATATGTGAATTCATTTGAGATTGTATATGCGAGATGTAGTACTCCAATTACAACTGCTAGAACTATGAAAAAAACTATGATTTATTGTAGCGCTTGCAAGCAAGACTCCCACTTTCTTTATTTTCATCGTTTAAATTGCATCATACATGCAAGTGACAACACTGAAATAAAGTGTATTCTGGGGGGCATCGAACTGGAAAGAGTATTACTTGCACTACGACAAATTTCCTACGACCAATACTATGCAAACAAGACAAATGTTATTGAAATCTTGACCAACTTCGAGATGAATGGCACATTTACGATACCATCAAAACATAGTTGTACATATACAATGATAGGTTTCTTTATTTACGTTCTTAAGCAATTTGGCAACAAGACAATATTCACTCCTTGCATTGCCAAGCATCCTCACATTGCCTCAAAGTTTATGCTTTAGGAATTGTTTTGTTTTTGTTTTTATCGAACAAATCTTTCATTTTACTCGATATTTGAGATATGATTTCACATTATTGATCAATATACTATACTCATGGGAACAAGATTAGCAATGTAATCATAAGAGCAAACAAGATGATTTCTTTAACCAATGCAAATGCTAGTATGCCATTGTATATAAATATAATCCAATGAACTATTTTTGTCATGACTCTATGTTTTGTTCTATGCTATGTCATTTTTTTCTTTTTTCTTTTTTGTAATCTTGTTTCTTACATTTTTTTCTTAATTTATCAAATTTGCAAGTTCTATAACTACTTAGGCAATATTACAACTTGGTTAGGTTTCAATTTTCAGTGACATTACTTTACAATCACAATTTTCTTTGTTTACAGTGTTGACCAATCCAAGAATTCTTTTTTCTATTAAAAAAAGCTATTCCATAGATGATTTAAATAAATATCTAAATAAGTCGTTGCCATACAAAGCTGAAACAAATTTCTAAACCAAATAACCAAGATTACGATATAACTTATAAAACATATTGCATTTATACATACATCTGTAATCCAGAATAACTCGATATGTTTTTTTTTTACTTTAACTTCGTTGACAATATTATAATACATAACCTTTAGCATATACTAAATTTCAAAATTTGGTTTAGAAAATAGCAAGAATTGGTATCGATTCCTTTACTAATTAACCATCGTTTCTGGACATTAATGCTTCTATTGATTACGATCCCAAAATCGAGAACTAATTCATATGTTCATGTTTTGCAAGAGCTCTTATGACAACGTTCTTACGACATCTTGTCGATCTTCGAGACGCTTAAGCATTTGCTGAAATTCTAGTATTTTATCCATTAGCATTAAAATATCTTTGTTAAGCATTAAAATATCTTGGCTCCCTGCATGTACCTCTTCCTTTGTGCTCCTGCCATTGTTTCTTTGGGTCATTTCTTCAGTGTTAGTAACAAATGCAAAAAACAACAGACAAAGTATAAACCAAAATCTTAAAACACTTCACAGTTACATAACAACAAAGCATGTCGATTATTTGTAACTTACTAATGAGTCTAGAATAAAATGAACATTGACAAACTGCTTTTACAGGCAACACGCACATATATAATGCATCAGAGACAATGAGTCTTCTAAATCAAGAATTGACATTTAAATTCTGAAATGACATTTAACTTCTATCAATTTTAATGGTATCCACTAACCAATAATCATCATCAATGTGGATAGTATTGATTTGCTTGGTCTTTAATAATAAAAAAATGTTGTGAAATCTGTTTTACTTAAATTCCAACTTGACATAGTCTAATTGACACAAATTCCAACTTGACATAGTCTAATTGACACGATTATGTTTCATGATTAATTTGTCTTACACGCTTTAGAAATCGATATCGAGATACTATTTTATTAATATCGTAAACCACATTCTATTTTCATTAACTAAATCTCTTTTGCCAATAAATAAAAGTTTTTCTATAATAATTCATTGAACTAACACTTATTTAACGCATTTACTATGTAGACTTGCCTTTTTACCGACCAACTTTTACTTTGCAAAAGTAATTTCAGATCCTAGATGTTAATTCATGACTTGAATGCCATTTTGCCTTTGTCTCACTATCCAAATATTAAATGAACTATTTCCACTGAAATACGTAAGTCAAGTAACGGTTTACAACTTTGTATGGCTTATGCAGTTTTGTGTTAAGCTAAAAACTAGCATATTCCAAAACTATTATAAGTTTTTCTGCACAACAAAAGCTTTGATTGTAAACTTTGCAACAGCCTAACAAAGCTTTCAGCATCCAGAAAACTTGCAGGATCATTGCATTGCTAAAACCCATTTTGCTCTGAACATCACGACAAAACTATGGTTGAATAGCATTATCCATTTCCATGTTGCATTTTCATACAGGCATAACATAATAGAAGTAAGTATGAAACTATTTAGTCAAAAAAAAAATTCAAACTAGATTCAATCTAGTATCGAAGAAACGAAATTAGGCTGATCCGCATAACTATTAGTTCACCTGCAAATTAGCATATGGGCTACGTGTTGGTGCATTGTTTATAGGTGTGGAATTGAAGGTTTATGACTAACGCTTCTGACTTATGACAATAGAGCTTTGCATAGCTCAACTCGAAACAACCCATTTCTGGTGGGCTTGGGATTTCCACCATTGTGTCTCATTGATCTTGCAATGCACCTTGCAACTACCCAGGCAAAATATACAATAATTACGTAATAAAATATGGTATAAACACTAATGTTATACTATACAAATAACGCGTATAATATGTGATGTTAAATTTGATAAATAAAATTGATATTATACGTTAGCTTTAAACATTTTCATAGTAAGACTTTGCACGCGCACATATGTTTCGAGAAAACATCTACAAACACCTTTAGTACAGAATGCGGGGGTTCACAAAATCTAAGCTTGAAAGCTTCCTTAGCACAATGGACTTTCTTTGCAGTTCCGCATATCTACCTAATTCCAACAACATAACCATAAACAAAGCTTGTGCTCAATGACCCAATTTTCTCCACAATCTGCATAACCTTTACTCAATTGAATATTGATATTCAAGAATATGGGCATACACTTTATTTATAATAAAAATATTGGCAAGAGTAAATATGGATTATTTAACCCTAAAATATTAGCAATAAAAACATTATTATAATTAAAATATATCAATAATATCATATGCCTCCACCGCTTGCCTCAGTGTTATTGCGAACAACAAATATGGATTATTTAATACTAAAATATTAGCAATAAAAGCCTTCAATGCGGAGTTCGAAAATCCACACAATGAAAGCTTGCAAGCTTCCTCCACACAATGAACTTCCGAGCACTTCCACACATGTGCATAATTTCAGAAAGATAACCATAAACAAAGCATATCAACCAATCAGAAAGTAGAAATAACATTTACTGAAAATTCGATAATTGTTTTTGAAACTTTGGTTAAAAGTGCAAAAAACACAACCAAATAATGCACAATTAACTTCCAACATTTTGTATGTTATTTTTATCGTTACAATAATTATGTAATGAAATATGTTATCACGAGTAATGTTATATTGCACAAATTGTTGAGAAAATCGTGAGGCTGTAGATTTCATTAGATTTCTCTACTTTATGATAATTGCTTGTGAATTATGTTAACTTTTTATTAATTTAATTCTTCTTCTTTCATCAAACAATTACCAAATATGAACATGAAGATCACAAAAAAATGGAACACAAGATATAGGCTCTCAGCCAGGGAAAAACCCCTCTCCTAGGTGAAAACCCAAAAGATTATCTTCTTTATGAACCAGATCAAAGTGAGACATCCAAGACCCACGACCACAGAAAACCTCCTCTAGATGCCAAGTCAAACCTTCTATTCTAGTTCACAAAATCATCTTCAAGAGACCAACAACAGGAGAAATACCAAGGTAGAATTTCCATACATTTCATCAAGAAGAAATTTACCCATTTCATACTTTGGCTCTCCATTTTATCTTTCATCTTTTGCGAAAATTTCAAACCAAAAAATATCTTCAAGTGTGTCCAAATGAGCTTATATCATCTTCTATTTATATTGTCTAGAGGGGCGCAAACATACATGTCCATTGGTGCATGGTCAACTTGCCATGTAGGCCGACATGGTGTCTAAATGGGATTTGACCCAAAATTACATAGTAAAAGTTATTTTTCATTATATATTTTCAAGAGGTCCAAATAGGACTTTGACTCTTTGACTCAACAAAACATAGAAGCATGAAGATCATGCTTATCTAATAAATAATTGGAGCATGAAATCCATGCTCGAAAACAATATTTTTCTTTCTTCTTTTGCTTGCAACATAATGAGTATAATGACAATTATGAAATCTAAAACTAGTTAAATTTTCCAACACTCCCTCTTAACTAGGGAGGAATTCATAATTTACAACCAGTACAAAGATGACCTCAAGTTGAAATGTTCTAAGAAGAGTATCACAATAAGAATATGCAATGCTAAAGAGCTTGATACCATCTATGCCAACTGCCAAGGTATTTAGGTACCATCCAGGCTACCTGCTAAGATACTGATAGGGATCTAAGTGTCGTCTAGGCTACCTACCAAGGTTGCATGTCAAGACACTAAACTCAACAATGATCCATATGTCATCTAGGATACTTGCCAATACATCTTCTTAACAAGGATCCAAGTGTCATCTAGGCTACCTACCAAGACACCAACTCAACAAGGATCTAGGTGTCATCTAGGCTACCTGCCAAGACACCAATAAGGATCTATGTACCATCTAGGCTACCTGCCAAGGTACCAACCCTAACATGGATTTGGATATCATCTAGGTCAATATACCAACCCTAACAGGGATCTAAGTATTGTTTAGACCAAGATATCCACCCTAACAGGGATCTGGATATCATCTAGGCCATGATACCAACCTTAACTAAGATCTAGGTATCACCCAGGCCAAGATATCCTCCCTAGTTATCGTTTAGGCTAGCTGCTAAGATACCAACCCTAAGTACCATCATACGACCTATTCAGCCTAAGGTACACCAACTCATCAAACCTCTTTCCGAGCTCATTATTTTCTTTGCACGTTCCATCTTCAATCATCAATGTGGAATCTTCAATATCATCATAATAACTCGCTCTTTCCATCGCATCTCATTATATTGAGCTTGTATCAGGGAGCCATCTTCAATCTTGTGGCATGTTCCAGATCATCAATCTTGCACATCACTTTCCTCTTTTCCATCATTTAACAAAGGCATTATATTGAACCTTTCCAAAAATTGATCATGAGGGTGGTTTTCTTATCATTGTACGAACTTGACCTTCAAATTATCTTCTCATACTGCTACCTTTTAATCCCATCATAGAAACATCTCATCATGATGATCTTTCCACCAAAGTATCAACATTCTCATGGTCCTTCTCCACACGAGTCTTTCTTCATGTATTAGAGTGCCCAAGAATTGAACTTTATTACCAAGTTATAATTTTCTTTCATCTTTCTCATCTTGCCTTCACAATTTTGAAAGTTTTCATTATGTTCCTGCAATTTCATCAGCAAGTACAACTAAGCAAAATATACCAAGACAAGAGCATGATGTTAATTCTACAAATCTAGGGGTTCTAAGGGTACTACTAGGGTTTTAGTTACAAACCCTGGATTTTTCATG
Organism: Pinus taeda; assembly: GCA_000404065.3. NCBI lineage: Eukaryota > Viridiplantae > Streptophyta > Pinopsida > Pinales > Pinaceae > Pinus > Pinus taeda. The sequence goes on along the minus strand of APFE030490776.1, from coordinate 167,543 downwards.
AGCTATCCCTAAATAAGGCTTTTATTTTTAGCAGAGACATCTATACTTAAGGTCTTGACTTTCGAGTCCTTTCTAGGGTTGTCCCACATACCTAGATTATCTTTCAAAACTTTAAATCTGCAAAAATTTAGATATCAAGAGTAAGGATTAGTTAGGGTTTTCAGATTTCAAGGGTTTTCTAGTTCAAGTCTCATCTAGGATTTGCGAACCCTAGAAACCAAAAAACTTTCAATTAAAATAGGATCTACACACTCTAGATTTTATCATGCAAAGTATGCTACAAAACCCTAATCATGGTTTGACATAAAATGCATATAAAAATAAATTATACACATCTTCCCATACCTTTCTTATTCGCAAAGATTCAATCATTTTTCAATGGTCGAGAGCCCAACATTCTTCATTACAATTACTTCTTCATATTATTGTCCTTCAAGCTACAAAGTCCTTGATTCTTCATGGGGTTCACATGATCAATATTTCATCATCATCAATGTCCACTTAAGAGATGATATGTTCTTTTATTGTTACTTTCATATCTGGTTACATATGGTTATAATCATGCCTTTTCCATTTGTTGTCTCTATTCATTTGTCATTTCCAAACCATATACCGAAAGATCACTATTACATCTTCATTATGTATTAAACTACTGTCATGTTCCACTTATAAATTAATGTATAGTTACGTTGTGTGAGTCCTAGCCATGACCATAAGCATGTAAGGGTTCTAGAGTTGTTTTGTATAATGTCTTACTGTAATAGAGGCCGACACATTATAATTCGAGACATTGATTCATGAATAAGCGTGGATAGAATCCACCATTATTCTTGTGATTTGAATGAGCTACAGGTGCATGTTTATGTTCATTGAACCGTTAAGTCGATTTTCACAAAGGTAGCTACAGGGATCTATAAAATTTCCAGCCTTGGATGTTAAATGTGTGCGATGAATGTGATGTCATATCACGTGATGTGATATATGAACTATATTGATTCAAGCAGGGGCCATATGAGCCAGGTCAACCATAGAACCATGTACGTGATGTGATATATGAACTATAAGTCTGAATTATATTGATTCAAGCAGGAGCCATATGAGCCAGGTCAACCATAGAACCATGTCAACTTTGGGCAATGTCAACCATCGGAAATTAACACCCACCCGTATCGCCCATACCACTAGGCCATACCATCAATGTGAGAGGGCCATGCAAGTTTTGCGAGCAAGCCAAATATAGTGCGAGATCATAGATGTATATGTTACAGAGATGCAATGCAAGGATACGATCCATTGTTTGATGCATAGATAAGTGAATGTCAGTTAGAACCCAAAGAACGAAGCCACCATAGAACAGAATAATGCTATACGCAACCATATAAATCCAAAGAGTGATGCTAGAGGAATATTTCGAGTTGTTCAAATGATGTCAATCATATATGGGATGCGTAGTTATACATAGAAGTGTTGTCTATAAAGTGATTTCCATGCCAGTGACTGTAAGTCATATCAGTCATCAAATGCGAGAGCCATTAAATTTATGTGTGTTGTCTCAGAGCCATTCGAGATTTACATAGGAGATGTGAGCTCATAAATATTGTAATGTGAACCTCAGACTTTGAGCCTGCTGCGAAGACCTTTTGTTATGCAAAGGTGTTATCATTTATGCAAGTCTCTTTAGTGTGTATATATATAGACTTCTAGCCAAACGTACTCCTCTTAGACGCCTGAGATGTTACCGCAGAATACCACAGATGTGCGAGCAAGCTAGATGCCTCAGAAATACTTTCTTTGCTTTAGAAACTTCAGAGAAACCGTAGGGCCATAAGTGTCATGTCTTGATATAGTGTGATTCTAGGAATATAAAAGAATTTTGTAGAAATCTGAGTTCCATTTGAATTCCAACAGAGTGATCTTCAGGTGTCATTGGGCAAAAACCTGGCTTTGATCCCATGTTGGGAACGTGAGGTTGTACATTTCGTTAAATTTCTCTTTTTTAGGATAATTGTTTGTGAATTTTATAAAAAAATTATTCATTTAATTTTTATTTTATTTATTTATTTTTTTCATGAAAAAATTACTATGAAGATCACAAAAATATGGAACACAAGATACATGTTCAGCTAAGGGAAAAACCCTTCTCCTAAGGGAAAACCCAGAAAATTCTTTTATTTATAAATCAAATTAAAGTGAGACATCCAAGATCCATGACCACATAAAACCTCCTCTAGATGCCAAGTCAAACCTTCTATTCCGGTCCACAAAATCATTTTCAAAAGACCAACAACAAGAGAAATACCAAGGCATAATTTCCATACATTTCATCAAGAAGGAATTCTTCATCCATTTCAGACTTTGGCTCTCCATTTTATCTTTCATCTTCTGCGAAAATTTCAGACCAAAAGACGTCTTCAAGTGTGTCCAAATGAGCTCATATAATCATCTATTTATACTATCCAAAGGGGTGCAAATAAACATATCCATTGGGGTTGGGCCGATTTGTCATGTAGGCGACTTGGCATCTATAGGGGCTTTGATCCAAAATTACATTTTATTTTTTTCCTTTCAAAAAGTCCAAATAGGACTTTAACTCTTTGACTCAACAAAACCTAGAAACATGAAGAACATGTTTATCTAATAAATAAAAATTCTTTCGAGTACTAAATCCATACTTGAAAATAATATTTTTCTTTCCTCTTTTGCTTGTAACATAATGAGTATAATGACAATTACGAAGACCGAAACTAATTACATTTTCCAACACAAATAATAAGTACAATATGCAATATTAAATTCAATAAATGAGAACTGATATTGTATATTGGTTGTGAAGTGATTGTGCGACGTTGTATAAGTGTGGAGTTTTGCACAATGAAATATGTGAAGTGATTGTGCGACGTTGTATAAGTGTGGAGTTCTGCACAATGAAATCTTTCTCTGCACATGTGCCTACTTTACGAAGATATGCATTAGTTACAATTAAAATAATATCGATAATATAAGCATAAACAATCTTATTGCAAACAACAAATATGGATGGTGTTTTAATATTAACATAATAGTAAAAATCTACCCAATTACCCTTTGATTGCACTTCCACACACCTACCTAATTTCAAGAACATAACCATAAAGAAATCTTTTGCTCAATGAAATGTGGTTTTGTACAGAAATTTGTCTCCACACTACACAAACTTTATTCAATTGACTATTGATATCTATAAAAGACCAAGATCTCCGAAGGGCTCTTTGAGCAAAAAAGAAATACAATGATACATATTATTTACAACTAAAATATTATAAAAAAAAAATTGCAATAGAATCCTTTAGTGCCATGTGTGGAAATCTGCACAAAGAAAGCTTTTTATGGGGAAGCACAAGGAACTTTTTAATTAATTAAACTATGAACAAATTTCATATTAATATTATTATGTTTCATTATGCAAAGATTTTACTGTGCGCAAGACAGGGTATGTACGGGAGAACGAGGGTGCAAAGAGAATTTTATTCGACATGAACGAAAATATTGTTAAACTATTTCCACACAATATGCCAATTGATGAAGAATGAGTATGATGTTTCATGTGTACGACACATAATTGCACAATATTCATATAATAATTAATTACCTTTAGATTCAATAAAGCAATGGTGTTCCAGATTATAAGTTTGAAAAGGTTAATTTGGAGCATTCCTTCGTGAAATAATTTTATTAGTTATTCCCATGACTTATTGCATAATTAAGGTATTAAATTAAAACACATGTAATTAACAATTGCCACACATCCTTCATTGTGCAGAGGTTTTTTCGTGCGAAACTTTACTTGTGCAGAGCTTTTTGCATAGAGAAAACTTTGCACAAACAAAGCTCCACACACGTATAACAAATAGCTCATTGTCATAAATTTCATTGTGTTGATAAACGTGTAAGTGGAGGGAAATGTCAAACTCAAAATAAATGTTTATTTCAATGTCTTAGTTGTGTATACTGGTTAAATATGCTTCGACACAAACAATTGATCTCCTACTTCAAATGAAATATTCATATCATAATTAATTATCTTTAAATTCAATAAAGCTCTAGTGTTCCAGATTATAAGTTCGAAAATGTTAATTTGGAGCATTCCTTCGTGAATTACTTTTCTTAACTATCCCTATAACCTATTGCATAATTAAGGTATTAATTTAAAACACATATATAATTAACAATTACTGCACATCTTTCACTGTGCGGAGGTCCTTGTGTGCAGAGCTTTCCACACAATGAAACACACACCAATTTTTAACATCGATTTCCTTTGGTAGTTAGACAACATTTTGGATTCACCTAATTTACAATATTTATTATATATTGTAAACTCTTGCATCACCTAATTTACTATATTTATTTTATATTAATAACTATTACTTTTACAAATTTCCACATCATATATTGTATATCGTATGAATGTTGATGGGGGATAAGGTATGTGTAAGAGAACGAGGGTGCATAAGGAACTTTATTCGACAAGGACAAAATTAATGTTAAAATCTTTCTTTGTGTAGAGTTTTTATTGTGCGAATGACGGTTTATGTCCAGGAGAGAAATTGCATAGAACTCTGATCAACCACATAATAAAATATTAACAATGTCTTCTGTCAATCTTCATTCTGCACAATGTCATAATCATTTGTAAATGAAAAATAAAAGATAACAATATATGCCACACACAAAAAAGATAAATCAATACTAATAGTGCACAGTGTTATATGTGTGCGAAGGTTATGTAGAGAACAAACACATGTGCAAAATGAAGAATGTGCAGAATTTGTGTGAAATGAGGAATGTGTGGAATTTGTGCGAGATGAGGGAAGTGTAGAGGGATCTTTCAATTGTAATGCATACTCAATAATTGATCAAAAGGTGTTATTGAGTACGAAAGTAGCTATCTGCGGAAGTGCCTAGAGCTTTCATTGTGCAGAAAAAACTGGGTCTCCTTTGCATAGACGAGAGTGCTAAATAAGCTACATTGTGCGATAAAACAAAATGAGTCAATTCATTATAAATAACAAAAATTCCTGATCTAAATGAATTCTTATTGGAGTTAACCTAGTTACTACGGGAGCAGCTAGCGACTGCCCTGCATCTGAATCGCCGCCTCGGCCCTGAGACTGTTAAGGTGGGCTTAGCCTCCTTCTGCGCGTCGGTTCCTCAACAGCGATCCAGACTCTGCTTCCCTGATCGCTCTCCTCTTCTGAGCTGATCTGGGGGCTATGACCGTTGTTCTTGGGTGAGCTCGATTAGATCGAGCTAAAGCTGATCCAATGGAGCCTCCTTTGTCCCCTCCCTCTGAAGCCGAGGCTTTTGTTAATCTGCTAAGCTCTCTTCCAAAAAAGAAAACGACCGAGGTTGCGAAATTTGTAAAACGCTTGGATGACATCCCTGAGATCTCGCTTCCTCCCGAGAAGCTGATCTAGGTCGCCCTCTCTCTTGCTGAGCGTGCTTTGGTTGGGCAGTTCACTGGGCTCTGGCCCTCCCCCAAAACTACAGAGAGCTGGGTTGCAAGGAACTGGGCGCCGCTTATTAAAAGTCGAGTTACTTCGTATTTTCTAGGGAAGGGTTTCTTCCTATTTGAATTTGCTGGAAAAGAAGATAAGGAGCTGATATTTCGCAATGGCCCCTATTTCATGGGCCCTCAAGGGCTGTATCTTGACAAGTGGATGCCTGATTTCGATCCAGCAGTTGACGTCCCCTCAACCGTCCCTGTGTGGGTTCGTTTACCCAATTTGCCAATGCACTGTTGGAACTGGGAATCCCTCATGCACATCGGAAATACCTTAGGTAAATTCATTAATCGTGCCAACAGCAAAGACCAATTTGATTGCGCTAGAATCTATGTTGAAGTTGACCTGGAGGTCGGTCTGCCTGAGGCAATAAAGATTAGGGTGGGAAGCTGATCGCATGTTCAAAAACAGGATTATGAGCAGCTTCCGTTTAAGTGCAGGAAATGCCATGTCTACGGTCATTTTGCTAGAGGCTGTCCGAAAAATAGTGAAGCAGAGAAAGGTAAGGATGAAGGATGGACGCAGGTTAAAAGATCCAAAAACAAAGCACCAAGGTCTGGCAATAACAATGCCAAAGTCCCACAGACTAGCTCTGGGCTCCAATCCCCTCACATAGAAGAACAAGGAAATAAATTTATTCAATTAAGTTCAGCAACAAAGGATTCTCAAGGAGTAGAGATACAGAATGAAGGACCACCTCAGAATGAGCCCTCGTCGAAGCCAAAGCAAGTCGAAAACAATGCAGTCAGAACGGAAGAGATACCCTCAGAAGAGGCTGAGGAAGTGCAAAGCTCGGAGGATTCAGAAGAAGAAGGAGAAATAGCAGGTTCACAATCTTCGACCAGACGATCAATGAGAGGCCGAAAATCTGCCCGAGAAAAGAGAGAGAAGGAGACATACAAAGACAAATTGCAATGAAGCCAGCCTACCCTTGAGAAACTTTTGGCTAAAACACCGAAGATGACTAGAAATCAGATCCAGAGCTCCAAAGGAGCTCCCCACTCCAAAAGCAAGTGATGAAGATCGTCTCCTGGAACTGTAGGGGTATGGGGAGCAAAATAAAAGAAGAAGCCATCAAAAGTCTGATAAGATCCGATTCTCGTGACATACTCCTCATCTAGGAGACTAAAATGGAGGCTAATGCCTTCCTCCATATAGGCAAAAATTTATGGAAGAGAAGTGAAGGACAAGCAGTCTCAGCCCGGGGTGCCTCAGGAGGCCTGGGCACTCTTTGGAACACAAACACATTCTCAAAGGTTCTAGAGGTCGCCAACTCTCACTGGCTGTTCACAAAGCTGAAACATGTGGACTGAGATGAGACCCTCTGCCTTATTAATGTGTATGCTCCAGTTAGCGTTGGAGAGAAAAACACCTGCTGGGAATCCATTAGAGGATTGGCAGATTCTGAAGACCTGGTAAATATCATCATTGCCGGGGATTTAAATCTCACCTTATCTTTGGCTGAAAAACGTGGAGGAAGCATAGTAAGGGACCCGACGCACGAATGGGTGGAGGATCTGCTTCAGGATTGGGATATTATCGACATCAAACCTTCATCGGGAAAATACACCTGGTCCAACAGAAGGCTCGGTCCGGGTCACATTGCTGCAAGGTTAGACAGATTTCTTGTTCAAATTTCTTTCCTTCTTCTTGGTTTAGAATCTAGAATGCATATTCTCCCTTACAACGTATCTGATCACAGACCCATCAAACTTGATCTCGTGGCCCATATGGATCAAGGCCCTATTCCTTTTAAATTCAGACCCCTTTGGGTCAAGGAATAGACCTTTATGCAACTAGTAAAAAACATATGGAAGCAGCTTGTCAACGGCTCTGCCTTCTTCGTTTGGGAAGAAAAGCTTAGGAGAGTGAAAGCTGCATTGAAAACTTGGGCTAAATCCCTTTCCAATCCAGCAGTGAAAAGGAAAAAGATTCAAGAATGCCTCGAGAACCACCATTTGAATGCAGAAAATGCAGTGATCACAAAAGAAGTCCTTGATAAGGAGGCTGAGCTTTAGCAAAAGCTACTTAAAGCAAGCTTGGTCGAGGAAGAGTATTGGAGGGTCAAATCTCGTAGGCTTTGGCTCAAGGCAGGAGATAGGAATTCTGCTTTCTTTCACAAGCAATCCCAAGCTCGAAAAAATTTCAACTCCATCTCTGAAATCAAGGAAGAGAACAACACCCATAGAGATGTCCAAAGTATAAAAAATGTTGCCTTCCTTCATTTCAAAAGTCCGTATAGCGAAAAAGAGGGCCAGGGTCAGACCTCATCCTTAGTAAATGAGGTACCCACTCTGATCTTGGCTAGAAAGAACCAAATCTTGGAAGCAGAAGTCACTAATGATGAAATTAAATCCGCTCTCTTCGCCATGGAGCCTGACAAGGCTCCGGGCCCAGATGGCTTCACTGCTAGATTCTTGTAGACTTGCTGGCAGATTGTGGAAAAAGATTTAGGCAGAATGGTCCGAAAATCTCAAGCTTGTCAGAAAATAGGAGGAAGTACCAACTCGGCTTTCTTAGCCCTTATCCCTAAGGAAAAAGGAGCCAACACTTTCTCCAGATTTCGCCCTATCTCCCTTTGCAACATAGGTTACAAACTGATAACAAAAGCGATTGCTAATAGGTTGAAAACTATTCTTCCTTCCATTATTCCAGAGAATCAGGGAGGTTTCATTCAGGGAAGACAGATAGTGGACAACTTTATCCTGGTCCAAGAGGCGATCCACTCAAGCTTGACCCGAAAAGAGAAAGGTATGGTTGTCAAATTGGACCTTGAAAGCGCCTTTGATAGGGTAAGGCACATATTTCTGCTGGATGTCTTGCACAAATTTGGGTTTGGCCCCAAATTCACCATCTGGATCAAGGCATGCATCAGTGAGCCTTGGATCGCCCCTTTGGTGAACAGGAGGGCCTCAGACTTTTTCAAAGCCTCTAGAGGGCTGAGGCAAGGGTGCCCTCTATCACCCTTGCTCTTTGTCCTCCAAGCCTCCGTCCTCAGTTTCCTTTTGAATAAAAAGCAGGCAGATCAAGAAATAATGGGAATAAGCATCGTAAGGGGCTTCAAAAGCATAAACCATGCTCTGTTCGCGGATGACACTCTTCTACTGGGCGTTGCCTCCCTTCCTTTGGCTAAAAAATTCAAAGAAGTGTTGGATGTCTATTGTGAAGACTCAGGAAGTAACCTCAATAAAGGCAAATGTCACATTTTCTGCTGGAATATAAAGACAAAAATGATCCAAGCCATTTCTAACTGCTTTGGTTTTGTAGCCTCCTCTGCTTGGTCATCCTTCAAATATCTAGGTCTCCCTGTCTTCCAAAAAAGAGCCCTCAATAAAGATTGGTTGCCTCTGCTGGAAAAAATCAAGTCTAAAATTTGTTCCTGGGGATACAACTGGCTCAACCTAGCAGGTAAGATAGTGCTAATAAAAGTTGTTCTAAATAGCCTTCCCATTTATCAGGCTGCAGTGATGATGGCTCCTCTTGGCATCACAAGGAAAATAGAGGAGTATATAAGGATTTTTTTTGGGAAGGTGGGAAAGCTAATGAGAAGAGAATTCCATTAGTAAGCTGGGACACAATCTCCTTGCCCAGAATGGAAGGCAGGCTGCAATTCAAGAATATCTACAAGCAAAATATTGCTTTGGGCGCAAAGCTGTTATGGAGGATAATCGCTCCAAATCCGGGTTGGGCTCAGCTTGTGTTATGGAAAAAGTACTTCCGTGGGCAAAGAGCCTGCTGCCCAGACAATCCTATCACCACCTCTGGAACTATGATTCATAAGCTGTGCGATAGAGCCTCTGCCTTAATCAAACAACACACGCACTGGATCCCTGGAAATGGGAAGCGTATTAACATCTGGGAGGACCGCATTATGGGCAGCGACCCCATTGCTGATGATCGTTCTCTGATACTGTTAAAAGACTGGATGGATAGAGCTGGCGTCAAAACGCTATGGGACTTATCTCAATGGGAAAACAACAACTGGTAGAGCTAGGGAAATCTTGAGGTGCCATCGCATCTAACCAAAGAGTACACCAACCTCCTCACCCACTTAAAAGGCAAAGCTCCATTAAATATGAGCAAAGCAAACGCACGGGGATGGGGATCGATCCCGGGTAAGTACACAGTCTCGTAGGGCTACAAGTAGCTCAGTCAGCATCTGAACGTGCCGCCTGAACCGGGGCCTTAGCAGGGGATCTAGTCCCATTCAACGATCCCTAAGATAGACACCTTTTGCTGGCTTCTTTGCCATCACAGGATATTGACTGAAGACAGACTTCACAAAAGAGGCGTTAACAGTCCCTCTCACTGCTCGCTATGCGAAGACCATGAAGAAACAACCTCTCATTTGATGCTCTCCTGTAAATTTGCAGATGCTCTTTGGAAGGAGGTGTTAAGTCCTCTGAACTCTGACTTCACTCCTCCTAATCATTGCTCAGACTTGTTTGCAAATTGGAAGCGCATGTACCCTGGTGGCGCCTCTTAGAACCTTCATATCAAAATCGCCTAGCTCGCCCTTCCTAAAATTACCTGCTGGCACATTTGGTTGGAACGAAACGAAAGGATTTTTAATGATAAAAAGAGCGACCTTAAGATAATCTGGATTAAAATCAAAAGTCACCTGAAGGACTGTGTGGGAGATCGGTTAGATAGGGCAGATCTTAGCGATCAAGACGCAGCTTGGGGAGATTCTCTAGGCCTCTAGTTCGTTGAAAAAGTCAGGCTTCCTCCTCCCCTAAAGCATTGGCAAATCCGTCTCAAGACTGAAGAACTCATTGAGTTATGCAAAAGGAAGGCAAGAAAAACTTTCTTCTTTGACGGTGCCGCAAAAGGCAATCCCGACAGTTCTGGAGCAGGTGGTGTCATTGAAAATGCAGATGGCAGAATCGAATCTAGATATGCCTGGGGAGTGGGCTTCAACTCCAGCATTCAAGCTGAAGCCTTGGCTCTCCTCCAGGGACTCAAGCTGCTCATCTCTCTGGGCATCAAAGGTGCAATTATTTTTGGGGACTCCCAGTCCATAATTAAGGCCATGGTGGATAAATCCTCTCCCTTAGATTTAAGATTATCAAGACTTCTGAGTAGAATTAGAGTTCTGACAAATACTTTCCAGAATCTGGAGTTCCTTCATGTAAAGAGAGAAAACAATAAAGAAGCCGATGCTGAAGCCAACAAAGTGATTCTTCTCCCCCCTGGAGCGCTCCTAAGAGATGGAGACGAAGGTTGGGACCCCATCCCTTAATCGCCTGTTTAAAATGTTTTACTACCTATTATTAAAGCAGTTTGTTTGTATCAGCAATTTAGGAAAGATAGATAAAGCTACAAGAACTACAACTAGTAAAAATTACAGGCTCAATAGAGGGGAAGTCAATTGGATCCTGATAGAAGAGAAATCCGATCTCTGTTTACCTCTTTGTAATCTGAATTATGGCTTTCCAGCCAAGAATTAATACATCAACCTACTCGTTTCTGTAAAAAAAAAACAAATATGGATTATGTTTTAATAATAAAATATTAGCAATGAAAGCCTTCAATGCAGAGTGCAGAGATCCACACAGTCAAAACTTGAAAGCTTCTTCTACGTAATGAACTTTCTCCACACTTCTGCATGTCCCATAAACAAAGCTTCTGCTTAATGAAATGTGGTTTTGTACAAAATTTTGTGTGCACTCCACATAACCTTTACTCAATTGACCATATGTATAAAAGGCCGAGATCTCAAAGGGATCTTCGAGCAAGAAGGAATACAAAGATATGCAATATTTATAACTGGAATATTACCAATAATATTAGCAATAAAAGTGTTTCGTGCAAAGTATGGAGATCCGCACAAAGAGCACTTTTGCACAAGAGCATAAACAAAGAGATATTCGAAATATTCAAAAATATGAATATAAGCATTATTTACAATTAAAATATTACCATTAATATCGTGTACATCAACTCCTTACTAAAATATTAATAATAAAAGCCTTTAATGCAAACATGTTTATCAATTAATGACAACTTCCAATGTCAATGGTTGTCTGAATATGAGAGTAGCTACCTACGAAAGTGGCTAGAGCTTTCACTGTACAATAAAGCTTCTCCACACAAAGGACTTTCTGCGCACTCCCGCACAAGAGCCTAAGCAAATAGATATTGAAAAATACGAAGATAAACATTATTTACACTTAAAATATTACCAATAATATTGTATACGTCAATCACTTACTAAAATATTAGCAATAAAAGATTTTAATGCGAATTCATTTATCAACTAATAATAAAGCTAACTGAAAGGCATAATTGATTACGAAAGTAGAGCTTTCAATGTGCAAAAAAATCCATGCAAAGAGAATCAATTAAATAATGGTAGAGGTAGGGGTTATGTTGCACCGCAACTATTCACCTTGTTATTGATTCACAGTTAAATTACAATAATAAGTTGAAAACAAACCATTTTCCATTTTATCTGGCATTCACAAACATTTCGAGCCAAAAATTAAGAGATATTTTTGAAAATACAAAAAATTACAACATGAAGTTTTTTTGTAAGATTGGTAGATCCTTTTTTTTCCATTAATAATAAGCAAATTAACACCAGATAAAACAGGTTAGGTGGCCTCAACTTGCTGAGTGGGAAACCAAGTCTGTTGGCCACCTAACTGCATGATAGGCGATCTAGTAGCAAAAAATTATTAGTCTTTCTACCCAAGATATATAAGTTTGATTCTCATGTCCACAAACATACTCTAGTTTCCTATAGTCATATATAATTGCATACTGAAAAGTAAAAGCTATTCGCATAAGTACTGAACAAAACTAACAGTAAGCAAACATTCTAATCTTCCTGCTCAGCAGAGGTAGATTCAACTGGAGTCGGATCTTTGGAAATGGAGCCCAGTAGCTCTGCCTGTGAGAGCAGACAAGGAAGGTGTTTCTCAATGCGTCCGAGGCGTCCTTCTTGTTTTTTCATTTGAAATTGTAGCTTTTGAAAATCCTATTTGTAGTTTGGAAAATCCTGAATGGTTGTCACCATGCTCACTGAAATCTGCTCCATGGCCTTTCCCATGAGACTTTTCATCAGCGAATACAAATAAAGGTTCCGATTAAAGTAAGTCACTTGCCACGGGTGTGTCCAGGGTTTGACACGAGCATTCACCAGTCTTCCATCTCTATGTCAGTGGTGCTCGCCTGGCAGTTCAGATTAGCTGCCCATTCATTTATCAGTCTCCTGATCTCCTCGTTGGTCCCCTCTTGATAAGCTGTTGTTGCTTCATTGATGAGGTTAGCGACAGGCTTTCTGCCACGTCTTCCTCCTGAGGAGCTAGGTTCATTTTCTTACTCAATCCCCCGTGACCTCTTGCCTCGGCCCCTAGTCTTTGTAATTCGAGCCATAGCCACATGAGCCTGACGCCTGGTAATAAAATATGCGCCGGCTGATCCCTGTGCCGGTGATGGGGAGAGCCTTGAAACCCCTTGCATCCGGGGAGGCTTACCACTCTATGCACCTATCATGGAGGCAAGAAACCAAATTTGGCAATCAATTATGATGTGTCGTTCCATCACCCACAGGCTCTGCCACCCACCAAAGTCCACCATCCCCATTGCGCATGCAATCTCGTGCACCCCTGACCTCTTGCATAATAAGCAGAATAAGCAATCCCAAACCCAGTATGACCCATTCCCGCACCCATGTGAAAATTCCCGTGCCCCAACTAGCGCACCATCACATCAACTACCTAGAATACACTGCAACCCAGGCCATGGGTACAGCACCCCGACATCCAGCCGACCACATGCCTTGTAACATAGCAACCAAAAATGAAAATTCCAAGCCTTTCACACCCAATTCTAGCACTTTTGTGACCATTCCCCAATCCCAGGTAATGCAAAATCACCTCGACAACCTTGCAGACCCTCCGGTGGCTCACCCCCTCTATAGTGACCTTGCAGTGATTATGATGCAAGCCTTGGTTGCCCAACCCTGGAAGCCAACCAGCCAAAGACCCATTAGCCAAACAACCTTCACCCAACATTCTAATTCTGGTATACCCAATCCCTGTTGGTTTCCAATTCTCAAACCCCCGACAACACTTCACCATAACAACAGTCCCGCAGACCTTTCAGCACAGGCCTTGGGTATCCACAGCCAGAAGTTGCCTGACAATAAGACATAAAGCTTCAACATTAAGACAGGTATTAACACTATCCCAGCAGTCGACCCCATGGCCTTTGAACCAAAGGTAGTACCATTCCCTAGGGTTGTCACCCTTGCCCCATAACCAAATTAACCTGATGTGAGAGAGGAAAATCTTATAGTGGATTGAAATTGAAGAGGTTCCAATAGGACTCAAGTTCTTCTTCTAGGTTACCTTCCCCCAGCCCCAGTTTCCCCCACGCACCAATAAGTTTCCCCCATGCAGAACCCACAAACCAAACTAGAGGCAGGGGAGCATGATGGAGGTGAGGAGAAAACAATGTACATACCCGATTTCCTTCGTTTGGAGCTAATGGAACCTTCGTTGCTTCTGGAGACGTTGCAACGACCCAACACCAGAGTCCCCTTGCTTCACACACTGAACCACACTCACTTGGTCGCATAAACTACTAACTTCCTTCCCACTACAATTGCCACTAATCAGAAAACTTACCCATAGATTTTTGCCACCTTTCTTTGTGGCGGTAGTCTTATGCATGCAAAAGGTCACCTCGCCCATCACCTCGAGTGTGTCAAGGGCAGTGGTACTGTACCTTGGTATACTCAGCATTTACACTGTCTTGATGGGGTCATCCTTCGACTCGCACCCCGATCAGGGGTTACAATATGAAGTTTAACTTTAACTTAATATGATAATTTAATATCTAATTAAATTAATAATTTGTTGGAGAAATTATATTGACTATCTCAATTTAGTTTTAAAAAAAGAAAGGAAAAAATGGAACATGATTCAAATTGAAGTTTAGCAGTATTACTTACCTTACTCTAACTAACTAGTAACAACCATCATTATTATTGATTCACAACTAAATAATAATAATAAGTTAAAAATAAATCATTTTCCACTTTGTATGATATTTTTCCATTTTGTGATACATCTTCTTATACATTGACACATATTTCAAGTTAAAACTCAAGACATTTTTTGAAAACAAAATTACAATATGAAATTCACTTTTAACTCGAAATGATAATTTGACATAGAATTAAATTAATAATTTGTTGGAGAAATTATATCTAATATCTCAATCTAATTTTGAAAAAAATAAATCAAACATGATTCAAATTGAAGTGAGTGGAATTATTACTCAGCCTACCCAAATGAGTAACAACAATCTTTATTATTCATTCACAACTAACTTATAAAAGAGTTGAGTTTATTATTCATTCACAACTAAATTATAAAAAAGTTGATTTTATTGCTCTTTGGGGTCTTAATTTGTGCAAGATGACTTGATATTGGAGAGCTAGATGTCTTGAGTGACTCAAAAGTGATTATTGATTGGGTACAAATGAGGTCTATTTTTGAGCTGCCATCTCTTACTCATTGGATGTTTCAGATTAGAACAATAATCAAGACTTTTCAGAGATTATCCTTTTCACATATCTTTTGGGAGTAAAACCATGTGGAAGATATATTATCTAATGAAGGATGCAGTGGAATGTCAGGTATGATTATTTCTCTGCTTTTGACAATGGTACTTTATAAAGATCAGGAAGTATAAATTTCTAAAGGACCGATATAGACAATTTTCTGAGACTATGGTTGGATATAGTCGATGCTTAAAAAGTTTATTTTCTCTTTTTTGCGTGAAGAAATTTCAGATATTGTGGAGGATCAACCAAGGTATGAATGATTATGAAGATAGATTAAGCTAGACAAAATAATATTTTAAATTAATACATGACTAAATTGTATAAATGGCATAAGATATATTTTTGAAGGGAAAAATTAGGGGATCACTTAATAAAACACAAAAGGACGACCCTTATGCCACAATAGAAAAACCATTTGACAACAAGGAGTAAACCCCCAACACCAACAGAAGGAGTGACCCAACACACCAACCCATGCACTCGCCCTTCGCCCAAAACTTCGATCCAGTCATTGAGCATCTTCCTTATAACGCCCTAGAGACAAAAAAAAACTCTAAAGGTTTGAAGCCACAAATAAAACTTGAAAGCACATGACCACCAACCATCTAAGTCGTTGTCATCCACAATTAAGAAGACTGGCACAAGGCCTTTTACAAACCACCTCAAAACCAACAAGAGAGACCCGAAAATCCTCACTGCCTTTCACACATACTATTCATTCTTAGAAGAAGGGATGTTCGCTGGAGCCCGAGCACTAGAACCAAGAGGATCTACTTGCTCTGCCCCTTCAAATCACAAGTTATGTGGCTCTCCACATGCATCAAACGAGCCTCTATGTCATCCACACAAAACCTAAGGGTTCACAACATTCTCTTCACATGTTCTACATAAGAGAAAATGTGATACTTTTCCACTTACTTATGTGTGAAAACCAACCCAAAAACATTTTTATTTACCTCTAATTTAATTACAACTAATAAATTAAAGAAAAATCATTTACCATTTTATTTAACATTGATACATATTTCTGTACATTAAAACATATTTTTAACTCAAAATAAAGATTTTTTTGAAAACGCACAAATTTACAATATAAAACTTAATTTGTATAAAATATGCCTGAAATTGAAGTGAGTGACATTATTACTCACCCTGCCCGGTAACAGCTATTGTTCTTATTGATTCACAAGTAAATTTAACCATTTTTCATAGACATTGACACATATTTCGCCCATATTTACATTGACACATATTTTGAGAAAAAAGGTAGCAGAGATTTCTGAAAACACAAAAATTTACAATATGAAACTCACCTTGGGGACCTCATAAGGAATCTCATCGAGCCAAACGTCACAATCGGTAAGGCATACATATTCTACAATTATCTATGACGTTACCGGCCCATATATAGTCAAAATGAGTATATGTGAAACTATGTATACAGGTATAGTGATAAAACCCTCGAAAATTTCAAAACCCGTGGGAGATACAGCGCGCCATCAGCAATGGAGGATGCTCGGGCATCGCCATCTTCATCATTGCAGGACACCAATATCCCTCCGCGCGATGCGTGGCAGCAGGCTTACCTCAGGGTTGCATCACAATGGCAGCAGCTGAAGAGTTCATCTCAGGTTTCTGGATTACATTTTAGTAAATGTTTGGGACAATGCCATTTTTTTCTCTTGTTGGGGAAAATCTTAGGGTTTAGGGTGTAAATGAATCGGGCATCATTTGGGTTTGTTGAAATTTTGAAAACCCCATGGCTCAGGGTTTAAGGATCAGGTCGTTGGGATTTGCGTGTCTGTTTGGGATGTTCGAATTTATGGTTGCCTTCATTGGGATTTTTTTTGGAGATTTTTTAATTAGATTTTTATTTGCAGACGCCCTTTTTACCAATTTCTATATCAAGAGTTAACCAATTTGATGCTGGGAGGCTGGATATAGAAATGTCAGCTATGTTGAAGGATCAGCTTGTTAAGGTCTTCTCAGTAATGAAGGTATGCTTGCTTGTGCACATTGTCTCATGTGTATTTTTGCCCCCACACACGCTCCCACACACATGCATATACATTAGTCTCATGGCCATGCCACAATAAACAAAAAATATTATCTGATTTATTAAATGATATAACTTAGCACCATGAGAAACTTTGAGAAATAAACTGAAAAGGGGGTCCGTCTTAAGCATTGTAATCGACTCCTTGCATTTTGGTTCTCCAATATATTGTTTAATGGGTTGTCATCTGCAACTGAAATTTTATTTTTTATGTTTCAATATACTTGTGAAGGGAGTGGGGGTGACTGGTTCAGGCCACTTTTCAACTAATGGGGACCATTCGATATGCGCTTGTTGAATTGGTCAGCCATGATTTTGTCACACTTTCATTGCTTTCCTCAATGCCTGACTTAACTTTTATGTCACACTTTTATTGCCTTCCTTAATGCCTGACTTAACATCTAATATGTTTTATTTTACACTAAATGGAAATCAATGCCACTCAGATTTTCTCAGGAATTTCTTGTGAGGAAGAATTTCGATTCCCCTTTCCTAGAGTTCATTTGCAAAATCTTCTCCCAACTTCTCAACTTGGTTCTGTAGTTCAGAAACTGTTTTGAAAAGGCCAAGTGCAAATAGCATTCCATAAAGGCTGTGTATTCAAGTGAGTTAAAAAACGGTAATATAAACAGTAAGAATCCCAACAGAGGCCCGTTCCCATGTTTGTAAACATTCTAGGATGGTTATCAGATACCCTTTCTTTTAGATAGACCCATGAGTACTCGCAAGCTAAACCTGCCATGAGTAATTTATATCCAGGCTCCATGAGTAAGGTATATCCAGGCTCTTGATGGCTTTGTGTAGACGGCTTAGAGAGTTAAGTGCTCTATCCTCAAGACTTCCTGATTCAGAGCTGTCGTGTTGTTCCTTTCTCTGACTTAGATTTTAAATTGACAAAGGCAATCCAGAACTCTCATTTGAAACCTGCTTTGGCTACAAGAACAATGTCCAGGATTAGGCAAATGGACTTGATGGCCTTTCTAGGCCATGAAGTTGTTGGATCACTCTCGAGTATTGAAAGGATTCTGGGTTTGTTCTCTCCCAGAATATGAGCTTGAGTTCTTGGGTGTTCTCTCCCCCACTGCACTGAAGATTCTGCGATGATGGGTAACAGATAATAGTGCGGACTGCTGGGGAAGCAGAGATAGCAATGGTGGTGGTCATTGTCAATCTCTGCCATTAAAGGAAGAGATTTGTAGCTACTTGGCCTCTGTTACGTGGGAGGAGGTCAGCATCTGTACCTTTTTGCCAGGTGGGAAAATGTCCTTCCAAATTTATACAGAAGTGAGGGGATAAGTTGGGAAAGTGACTTCAATCTATGGAGGATTAATGAGAGGGAGTGACCTTTTGAGACCTCCCTGGTAATATTGCTCTAATTTTTAGAGTAGGCTCCCATGAGCACTAGGACTTTGGGATTACTCCAAAGTTTCGTTCTTTCTATCATTCTCCATTTGTGTGGGAGTGTTAAAAGGCCTAAAATTGGCTTCCTTTTGGATGTGGTCCTGTTAGCTAGCCAATCTGCTAGCTAGTTGGATTTCCTTTTGACATGTACAATTCAGTATGGTGTTCATGATCCATGTCATCTGGCCGCAAATTTTCTAGGCGGTGTCTCAGCTCTTTCTGTTGAATCAGTCAATGAATACTTTAGAGTCAGCTTCAAAAATAACTTTCTTGTATCCTAGTTACATACAATAGTTGATGTGATAAGTCAGATCTACCTCTTCAGCCAGATTGTTTGATTGTTCCATGAGTATTTGAGAGACTGCTATTGAAGGAAATGTAACTAGGTTCGGTCTAATTAAATGTACTTTGATATTTGTATTTATTCAAGAAAAGAAATATTATTTTTATCATATTTGTCAATGAGTTTCTTGCTCATTGAAAATAGGTCTAGCACATGTTAAAGTACTATAGGTGAGTGAAAGAGTCAAAAGAAATGTTGAAGACCTTAAGGGCATGTTACACTATGTATACTTATGTATTAGAGTCAAAGAATATACCTCCAAGCAAAGTCAAGTCTCCTCCAAGCATTGGCACCATCAAAAGAAGCTATCTGAAGCAAATAAGTCAAGTCGGCCTACAATCAGCAAGTCGGCCTAAAGGAGGGACAAACCTCTATATATAGAGGCTGTCCACTCCTCCAACGTCAAGCTCATTCATCTCTGAAATCAATGGAGGTAGAAGGCAAGATAAAGGGCAGCAAAGGTAATTGAAGGATGAAAGAAGAGTCTCCAAGGGCAGCGAAGAAAGGAGGAAGAAGACCGAAGTGTAATAGGGCTGTCTTAAAGCCTATTACAGTCACATGTGCGAAGAAAGGAGCCTCTTCCTGCGGTCATTACAGCACTACTATCATAGTCATATAATCTCTGTGGCTGGGCTAGATAATTAGGCCTATAAGGCCTCTCACTCAAGCGAGAAATAAGGCTATACAAGCGAAGGGAGAAGGAGAAGTCTAACATAGTTCTTGTGAGGGTATTCGCTCACACGGGTGAAGAACTAGGGCTGCATTACTGTTGTTCCAAGTCTGCAATATTTGTGAAAGAGAAGAAGGCTCGGTTGGGAGGCAACAAGGTCATCTTCTTAAGATATAAAGGCTCCATCTCAAGCAAAGGAAGAAAAGGTCAAGGATCATTCTAGAGCATACAATCTAATAACGTCTCTATAGTTGCCGAAAGAAGTGCCGAAGGAAGAAAGACAAAGTGCTGGAAGGAGGGGGACGAAGTGTTGCAAGAGGAAGTAATAAGAGAAATTTACCAAAGGGTTTTCCTCTCAAGAGAAGAGAGGTTTTGGCCTTGGCAGAGAGCCAACATCTTGTGTTCTTGTTCTTATGTTTTTGGTAGCAGTTTGATGAAGTAAAAGAACATACACTAATAATAAGAAGAAGATCAAGCTAACAAGAAAAAGTAAAAGTGCTTCACAAATTGTTATCATAGCTAGAAGATCCTATCTTAACTATGATGCCCTAGATTCTTCAACATGGTATCAGAGCTAAGGTGACACATCAAGGAAAGGGCATCTCAAGAACACTCATCAAGGAAGGACATCTACAAAGTTGAAGCATCAAGCCAAGAAGGTCTACCATCCATCACTCATCAAGGAAGACTACAAAGGAAGATAAAGAGCCTTACTTAAAGGTACTTACAAGAAGAGCAATCAAAGAAGGACCTACGTCATGCTACATGTCATCAAGCAAGCCCCACTTGGAAAAAGCAACTTGATGAACATTAAGATCTAAGGAAGGCAAGCCATCAAGTCTTCAAGGAGAAAGCAAGTCCTCTACATCTCAAAATCTATCAAGTAAGTATATGTCCCCTTCTGAATATACATCAATGTCTTTTTGCAAGGAAAACAACAAATTGGTAAGTACCAATAAATTTCTTTCATGGAAGAAGAAGACTAATTTACTTCTCAAGGAGAATGAACTTCTAGAACACATCAAAGGGAATATCACTATCCCTGCTAAGGAACAAACTCAAGCCTTAACCAAGTACAATAAAGATGAGACAAGAGCTCAAAGGATTCTACTAGAATCTATCAAGGACTCTCTCATTCCTTATATCTCCAAACTTGAAACATCAAAAGAAATCTATGATAAACTAGTAGAGATATTCTCGGTAACCACAACTGGAGAAGTGATATCTCTACGAAATGAATTGTACAAAATGAAGATATCAAAGGAAGGAATAGCTACCTACTTCATGAAGATCTCTGAGATGAGGGATCAACTTCAAGAGCTAGGAGAAGTCATGTCTGACAGAGAAATGACAACTGTAGTACTCAATGCTCTACTTGAGGATTGGGGCAATTTCACATCAAGCATATATGCCAAGAAGGAAGCTACCCCACTAAGTGAAATGTGGTCTCTATGCAAGATAGAGGAAACAAGACTCAAAGCAAAGGAAGTTGTGGGATAAAAGGAGCAAGCATTTGCTACCATGGCCAAAAGAAAGGGAAAATTTGGCAAATTTGGTGCACGAAGAACAAAAAATAGAGATATGTTCAAAATTCAATGTTTTGGATGCCAAGAATATGGACATTACTAAAGGAATTGTCCAAAACATAAGAAGGACAACAACAACAAAAGAAGAAGGGAAGAAGCTCACATGACTCAAGAGGTGAAAGACGAAGAAAAGAAGCGAAAGAAGGAAGATCCTTCTGATCTCTACAATGACTAAGTCTACTTCTTTAGTTAAAGTCTTCTTTCAAAGTCTTGAGTAGTATAGGAGCATGCAGGAATAGAATAAAATTGCATGGCTAGAAACATCTTCTAGAATCTAAGAAGCATGATGCACATAGAGTTCAAAATACTCATGTAGAAGGAGCATTTATAAATAGAACAAAATGCATGGTTAGAAATATCTTCTAGAATATAGGAGCATGGTAGATATAGCTCAAGATATTCATGTAGAAGGAGCATACCTAGTATAGGACCTCATCCACAATGAAAGAAAATTGATCATGATTAAGAATATTTGAAGACCTCCATCATCAAAAAGAAAGAAACATTTGCAGGGTAAGGGTCTTCAAGATCTTCTGATGGAATCTTCAAAAGAAGATTCATAAACAAAAGTAGATGTCTCATTGGGAGTCCCATTCATGGGATTCAAGAAAAAGGATGATATGAAGGCAAGCTAAGATGAAGTGAGAAGGGCCACACCATGGACATCAATTGAAGTTAAGATGATCAAAGGAGAATCAAGATGAGGTATGTATGCATCAAAGTTTTGTCATGTTATCATATGTATATTATTGAGTCATAGGAATAGTTCTATTACATGAAGAAGTATGAAGGATATCTTTCACCAATGACATGCTCAAAGACATGTACTACAATGCAATGAAGGTCAACAAAAAGAAATACTTACATAAGGAGTATGAGATTGCTGACTAAGAAGCAAGTGAAGAAGGAACGTTGACTAGTCCTAGAAGCAAGCAATGAAGAAGTGCTCCCACAAGGAGCATAAGGTGGTTGACTAATCTACCCAAGAAGAATCAAATGAAGAAAGAGATCAAGCATGTGAAAACGCCATGATCACAAAGAATCACTATCTAATAAAATTCATTGAAGACATCTCTCGAAAGAAGGCAGGACAACTCTGATAAAGGAAGGAAAAAGATCAAAGTACCCTTGACATCTATGAAGGCCTTGGAGATATGAAAGGTGCAGATCACTGATTCTACTCTACGAAGATGTCATGATGAAGAAGCCATCTAGCAAAAGCACCATTTAATGTTGAAGCAATATCATGATGAAGTCATGAAGGGCTACTAGATAGAAGCATGTAAGCAAGCAAGTACAATGAAGCATCTATGAGAAGAGTATTCCGAAGCATGGACAAGCGACAAAGGAGTAGCCAGATGACAAGAGAACCTGATATATGTCAAGAAGGCCACTTTCCACTAAGGAAGCAATGACATGACAAATCAGGAAGGAAAGTGATCAATGGATGGTGCCCTACCAAGAAGAAGGTTCGAATAAAGACTTCATGACATTGAAAGAAGGAAGGAGATCAAGCAGTTGGAGGACCCACGAAGAAGAAGTTGCTGATGAATGGACAAGTCCCTAGCTAAGAGGGAGTTATAACAAGTTCCCAATTACAAAGGAACTTGTACAATTACCTTGTCAGAGGATACTTGGGCATGTCTTCCTCAATTGAGAGGAAGTGATAGACACAACATTTTTGTCTTCACTTGGGAACAAAGAATGGGAGGATTGGGTAATCATTTGGCATTTGATACTCTTTGAGGATGTCTAGGGCATCCAAGACAAGAGTAGGCAAGAGGACCGGTATTCTTTGAGGGTTGGGAACCCAAGATAAGAATAGTCCTAGAAGGTCATACTCAGTGAACACCCGGGTGGGTATTTGCCTTGAGAGACATTGACTAAGGTGTCTATGAGTCATTGGTCTCGCCAACATTGTGCTCTGATCTATTGAGAGATAGAGTTGTCAGTCAAGGCCTTGCTATGGAAACAATGTTGGTTTCTATGATGCTATAACAAATGGGTTGCCAATCTGGTTTCTCTTATGTGAATTCTTCAAGATTGAAAAATAGCCAAACACCTTGTAATGTTGTATGAATACCTCCCTAGTTAAGAGGGAGTGTTGAAGGAAATGTAACTAGGCTTGGTCTTCATAAATGTACTTTTGATATTTGTATTTATTCAAGAAAAGAAGTATTATTTTTATCATATTTGTCAATGAGTTTCTTGCTCATTGAAAATAAGTCTAGCACATGTTAAAGTGCTATAGGTAGTCAAAGAGTCAAAAGAAATGTTGAAGACCTTAAGGGCATGTTACATTATGTACTTATGTATTAGAGTCAAAGAATACACCTCCAAGCAAAGTCAAGTCTCCTCCAAGCGTTGGCACCATCAAAAGAAGCCATCCGAAGCAAATAAGTCAAGTCGCCCTATAGTCAGCAAGTCATCCTAAAGGAGGGACAAACCTCTATATATAGAGGTTGTCCACTCCTCCAACGTCAAGCTCCTTCATCTCTGAAATTAGCGAAGGTAGAAGGCAAGATAAAGGGCAACAAAGATAATTGAAGGATGAAAGAAGAGTCTCCAAGGGTAGCAAAGAAAGGAGGAAGAAGACCGAAGTGTAATAGGGTTGTCTTAAAGCCTATTACAATCACACGTGCGAAGAAAGGAGCCTCTTCTTGCAGTCATTATAGCACTACTATCACAGTCATATAAGCTCGTTGGCTGGGCTAGATAATTAGGCCTATAAGGCCTCTCACTCAAGCGAGAAAGAAGGCTATACAAGCGAAGGGAGAAGGAGAAGTCTAACATAGTTCTTGTGAGGGTATTTGCTCACACGTGCGAAGAACTAGGGTTGCATTACTGCTGCTCTAAGTCTGCAATATTTGTGAAAGAGAAGAAGGCTTGGTTGGGAGGAAACAAGGTCATCTTCTTAAGATAGAAAGGCTCCATCTCAAGCAAAGGAAGAAAAGGTCAAGGATCATTCTAGAGCATACAATTTAAGGCCTCTGCAATTGCCGAAAGAAGTGCCGAAGGGAGAAAGACAAAGTGCTGGAAGGAGGAGGATGAAGTGTTGCAAGAGGAAGTAATCTTGAAAGGGATTGACTTGTGCTTGGAGGATCTTCTTGTCAAGGGTCTAGGGTTTGGCATTTATCAATAGAAGCTTCAATAAGAGAAACTTACCAAAGGGTTTTCCTCTCAAGAGAAGAGAGGTTTTGGCCCTGGCAGAGAGCCAACATCTTGTGTTCTTGTTCTTACGTTTTGGTAGCAGTTTGATGAAGTAAAAGAACATACACTAATAATAAGAAGAAGATCAAGCTAACAAGAAAAAGTAAAAGTGCTTCACAAATTGTTATCAAAGCTAGAAGAATCCTATCTTAACTATGATGCCCTAGATTCTTCAACAACTGCAAGAATATGAGCTACAACCTTCGGAATCTCGAAATACTTCCTGAACTCCTGCCAGATCCGGAACTTTAGAAGTGCTATTAAAGTTGTATTTATTCTATCTTTTATGGGGAGGATTCCAGAGCTGCTGGCATTTCTTGAAGTTGCCTAATTTATGGCCTTTAATGGTGTCTGTTCTTTCCAACTAACAATCATCACCTTGCCTTATTGTTCCTTCCATCTTGAAATTTTAGATCTACCCTCAGGTCCTTTACTGCCAGTATTGGACCGATTTATTAATCCTATTACTAATTGGTACGTGAATTCTTTAAAGGCTGCCTCTGTGTTTCACTCTTCTGTTTCTTTACTTCAGTCCATGTGTCTTGCTTGAGAGTCTCAGTGAAGCAAGAGTTCTCTTTCCTTTCAGCGGCAGTATCCTAAGATAGAGGTTTATGTTGAAGAATCTAGGGCAATGTAGATAGTGAGATTCTTCTTAGCATGATAACTATTTGTGAGTTATTTAACTTTACTTCTTAGCACAATCTTCACTTGTTATTATTATTAGAGTGCGTCTTCTTAGTTCATCAAATAGCTACCAAAACAAAGAGACAAGAACATATGGTGTTGGCTTTCTGCCAGGGCCAAAACCTCTCCCTTTTGGAGAGGAAAACCCACATAAAATTCTCCTTATAGAGATTCCAATTGACGGATACCAAGACCATGACCCTTGACCTATGATGCCACTCCAAGACCAAGACACCAATCCTCTTCTTCATCATTGCTGAGATAACACTGGGTCCATCACTACTTGCACCACCACGATCTTCATTACTGCTGTAACACCATTGCTGCACTTTTATCAAGGTCTTCACCATACCAACAAGATCTCCATATATATGAATGAGATCTGTACCTAAATCCACCGAGATCATGACTGTTTTATAGCTGCACCTTCACTGAGATTATAACTTTGTGACTGTGTCCTCATTTATACCATATCTATGCTTAAGATCATGACTGCACCTTTGAGACAGAGTGTGTTACTATGAGACCTTCTTATCATGATTATGCCGATACTGTGTGTGCTACAGTGGGATCCTGAAATCACCTTTCATCACCGAGACTATGACTGTGTGTTTCTTCCAACGAGATCTTCCCTGCCACAATTATGCCGAGACTGTATCACTGTGCCACTGTAATTATCTGAGATGCCTGCACCCTTGTCCGAGATTCCTGCAATCCTGCACTTGTCCGAGATTCACTCTGCCATCCGAAATTTCAGAGTAATCCGAAGTTCTTTTCTTCCTGTGGTGACTTCATCTGTGTAGATATAGTTGTCTGTCAGTGTGAAATGTTGTGTCTTTTTATTGAGCTGACATGACAGTTATATATATATTTAATTCAGTTTGAGGTTGACATGACTGTGTTTCACATCGTTTTGCTGGCAGACTTCTTCTTGTGCTTGTCTTGGAGGGCTACTTGACATTTCTATAGACTCGTATATTTTTCTCATGCTCAAGAAGAGCTTCTTAATACATGACATTACCCTTTGACTTATCCTAAGGCTCTCAATGGGAGCCACTACTAAATAAATAAACTTCTTGCTCATGAAACCCATGCAGCAAGGTATAATAATAAATTCATTATCTTGTTTACAAAAATCATTGTCATGAAGACAGAACCTAGTTACACTTTCTTCAATAGTTTATTTGTAGTATCTATTGATTCTTCTGTGGAACATATTTAAGAGCTTATTTTTTGGCCCTGTAAATAAAAGCTTTAAAGTTGCGTTCCCTATGTGGAATTTGAAGTGTTTACCAACTCATGTTCTCTAGAAGGATTCCCTTATAAAAAACATAGGGTTTTTGGTCACATAGACTTCATGGCATTTGTTTATTAACTCAAGGGGATTCTGACAGCTCAGGGCATAATTTTCTATTATAACCTGAGTTTTTACAGACATAGAAGGCTTCTAAACACTCTAGAGTCTAAACCCATAATTTTATGAATTTTAACTTCCAGGGACTGAGCCTATGGAGATCTGGACTTCACTGGGGATATTTTCCCTGGTGAATGATTTAATCAATAATCCCAATGCTTTAGAGAATAAATTTCTCAGTTGTTTCTATTTTCAAGATTTAACACTCAAATCTAAATTTTCAGGCGAAACTTCCAGAAATTTTGTTCTAGCACTTAATTTTTTCAAGTGACAAGGAGGCAATTTTCAATTCCAGCTACCAGGGTGAAGCTTTTAACAAAGTTTTTCTTTACAACCAAAACCTTTTTCTTAGGACCTACTGAGCCATTTCTGAATCTTCAAAAAAAATAACAAAAAACTTCCCCCTACCGTGGCCCCCTCCCCCCCCCCCCCCCCAACCCAAAAAAGAAAATCTGTAAGCTTCATGCAAAATGTTATTCTTGTTCCAATTGTTCTCTACTTTCTCTTCTAAAATTTCCTGATAGGCACCATGCTAAGAGTTACTGCAAAAGAAATCCAAATATTCTGATCTATTTTCTTCTTGCAATACTTCTGATTCTTCTCTGGTGGAACAGCAGATATCCTCATCTACGTTTTCTGATGACCTCTGCTCCAGCCCTCCTTGTGCTGGTCTTCTATCCGTTGTTCACACTGCTCTCACGGCCCACTCATGCAAAACCATGCACTAGCTGGGAAGGAGCTTTCTGTGGGTTGGAGGCCGAGGGGAAGGTTATGTAAGGAGGATTGATTTGTGCCTTAGTAATGCAAAATATGGCTCTTAAATGAATACGTTTTGTCCATGTGGATGTAACCAGGTGGACAGAGATAGATTGAAGGTTTAAGCACTGGAAATCACATGTATTTACTAAAACATAGGGAATAGCCTTATCACATTGTCTGTATGTTTGAATTATCGTTTACTGTGCTTGTTGTTTACTAGCTGTAAACTGTTTTGGAATGAATTGAAGTTAGGCTAGATTGTTGGTTAATGGCATTCACAAATACTAGTTATTGTTATAAAGCTGGGTGGATTTTGTGAAGTGCAAAATGTAGTTTGAAATACTAAATAAACTTACTAACTGGTTTTCTATTTTGTCCAGCCAGGGTGGTTATCTCGTTATGAACCTGAGCTAGATGCTTTTCTTCAGTTCCTTATTTGGAGGTTCTCAATTTGGGTGGATAAGCCTACTCCAGGGAATGCTCTTATGAATCTGAGGTACAGGAACGAGGATGCTACTACAATGTTGAGGAAAGAGGAAGGTTAGTTGATGGAAATTGGTTGTCTTCATGTTAGTTGATTAAACTTTGTTTTTATTAAAATTTAATTTTAAATCTCTAGAAGTAGATATGAGCTTCTTCTGGTTGTTTCTTTTTTCTTTATAAAATGGGACTTTTAGCTTTGAAAATAGTCAATCTTTAATACTATCAAACCTATCTGTCCTTTAGATTTCTGCCTTTTTACTATGTGGTTTGAACTTTGAATAATTCATCTCCAGAGCAATTTGACATTTAATTTTTGTTGCTTTAGTGAATAGTAAGATTAAACATTTTTTTTTCAAAATGCTGACCCAAAATGTGCCTTCAACATTATCAGCATGTGCCACATATACAGCAATAATGTGGTTATAGGAAAACATGAAAACACAAAATGTTTCAGCTTTCAATATGGTCCAAATGTAGATTTCAGTGTTCACTAATATGTACTGTACATGAATCAATGAACATGACATTGGTTGCTTATATCTGAAGCATCCCCAAAACAAACTGAAGCTAAAATGGAAACTTGTCTGTTATCATTTAGCTTTAATTCCTTGCAGCACAAAATCAAATTCTATAGAGCTTACCGCTACAACCTCATTTTCTGACCAAACAACATCTAGCATACCGTTTGCACTACATTATACAAAAATGAAGTATGCTGTAAATCACTGAAGGCTTGCAAATATTAGCTTACATTCTGCAGCCTGCAATGAATCTTACAAAAAGTAAAAGTATGTATTTAAGCGACTAAAGAATTGGGTAACACTCCTCCCTTCCACCTGCTTCAAGGTTCTTGGGCTGAGGAAGGTGTTATGGAGACGGGGTTAGCAAAATCTTCATTTTTGCAAATCTGCGAAATGTAATTCTGACACCACCATTCAGATCAGCTCGTCGAGAGCTTTCCGATGATATAAATTTGACTTCAATCTGAGTTCTGGATCAAAAGTTATGCCTATTAATAAAGGCTATGTCATCACAAGGATGCCATGTGGCATCCACGTGGCCTCTCTCCTACTTATGTTGCACTGCCACACCATTCATGAATGGATCTTAGGTTACCACGCCACGACACTATGCTTCCATTCATTGTACCAAGTGTTCGAGGTGGAGCTCGCTGGTCCATTTCATCTCGACGTCTCGACATCGGGGGTTTTCTCGTTGCACACAAACACTTCGGGCGGATGGCCAAGGTTTGATATCAGCTGCCCAACGACATTGGGGGTTTTCTCCTTGCACATGAACACTGTGGGCCAACGACTGAGGTCTAATATCAGCCTGTCTGCATTGGGGGTTTTCTCCTTGCAAACGAACACTTCAAGCTGATGGTCGAGGTCTGATATCGACCCATCGTCATTGGGGGTTTTCTCCTCCCACACGAATACTTTGGGTCGATGGCAGAGGTTTGGTATTGGCTCATCGACATCGGGTCTTTCCATGGTTTGGCTCTTGCGATTCTCCTTCGAGTAACTAGGGTTCCGCCCTGATCCCACTCCCTCTCTCCACCCCAAGCCACATCACCCCAAGCCACGTCATCTCAACATTGGTTTCTCGGTCTTCCCTCCTAGGCTCCAAGCCAGGGTAAAACCCCTCAACTGGGGAAAACCCAAAAACTTCTCTTCTTATAGATTTTTAAGGAAGACTTCCAAGACCAAGACACAAACCATACTCACCAAGATCAAGTCAGCCACGAAGAATATATGCCTCTGATGTTGTAACACCTCCAACCTATGGAAACCCTAGATCAAGCCATCCACAAAAAATTTCGCTTCTCTGGAGCATAAATAAACTTGCATAGCTTAGGCATCTTTTCTTCCCACTTCGCTTGCCTTCTCCTTCTCGTCTAGCACCCTCGTACTTCCCTTTTGACTGCATAGCAGAAATATGGATGATATATTTCAACTGTGATTTGAGAGGTCGAAATCCTCTTTATTTATAGCCTTCGCATGAGTTAGAAGGGCCTTTCTAGGTTGACTGGATCTTGGGGTCCTTCTAGACCTTTCTATCTAATAAAAATAATATATCTTTTTCGTAATGCAAATGCCCAATGGGTCTTTTACATCATTATGTTGACTTTGACTCAATACTAAACCCTTAGAGCACACAATGGGCGCTGAACCTAGGACCAATGACCATGGGCAAGAAACCCATTCTCAAAATAAATAATTTTCTCTTACAAATATATTTTTCTTTTTCTTTCTTTTGACAAGTATGGTAATTATTACATAAATTCATGGTCTAAATATAATTATGAAGACCGAAACTAGTTACAAATTTCAACACTCCCTCTTAACTAGGGAGGTATTCATAATCAATCATAGATACAAGGACAATACTTCCATTGAAACATTCTTATAAGAAGAGTCAGATCGGTAAGCCATCTTGTAAGCATCAACCTCATGATCAACCAACATTGTCAACATAGCAAGGTCTTGACTAACAAGCTCTATCTCTCAATAGATCAAGATTCAAAACACAATGCTAAGAGGCTTTATGTGGGACGCCACACTACCTCTCAAGGCACATATGACATCCGAATGTTCACAAGGCATGTCCTTCTAGGACTATTCTTATCTTGGATTCCCAATCCTCAAAGAATATAGATCCTCTTCGACCACTCTTGTCTTGGATACCCTGTCAAATCCTCAAAGAGTATTGGTCACGAGATTACTACCTATCTTGGATTTACAATCTTCAAGGAGTATCGGTGTCAGATGTTTACCCAATCCTTTGGATGCCATTGTCTCCTCATGACCTTCACTAAGACTTGCATGACACATGAATTAGAGAACCATATCTGTCACCCCCTCTCAACCAGGGAGCAACCTCTCATGCTTTATGACACCATATTCAATGTTGATCGCCGTCATCATGTCATCATTTAGAAGAGCTTAAACAAGTGCATAACACATCATGCTAAAGCAACCAGGCATATACCTGCAACCAACTCTTCCTGCAAACTGAAAACACGAGTTAACTAAATCAAAGACGAATCTCAAAACATGCATACTTTTTACTTCAATTGGTCGTTTAGCCTTCCTAAAAACTACTTTTCATCTAGAAGATGAGGCTTCATCATGCTGCAACTGCACCAACAAACTTCTAGGAAGCTTGCTCCAAATTTGAGAGACTAGAAAATATTTGCAATACCATCATGGTCCTTCTTCTATCAGTTGAAGAAATCTTCCCATGTAGTCATTCAATGAAGGATCCTTGAGTGAACCTTTCCAACCAGTTGTTGCATGGGCTTCTTTATAATCATGTGCTAGATGACTTCTATCAATGCCTCATGATTTCATATAACAGAATGTTTTGGAAGATCTTCCTCACTAGGTATCCACATTCATGCCCGATCTTCACATGAATCTTTATGTCAGAGTGCCCAAAGATCTGACATGATTACCAAGTCACCAATTTCAGGTTCCTTACCATTCCCTCCTTCCATCATGCTTACCAAAGCATAGAATCATCTTCCTGCTTTCTTCATGATGTACATGCACCACTTATTGACAGGTACAACCAAGCAATAGCAAAAGTATGATGTTAACCTGACAATCTAGGGTTTTCATGGAATTTTTAGAGGATGGACTTCTAGGGTTTACAAATTCCAATCCTAGATTTAGGGACTTAATGTCATATACAACTCATCATCCTCATCCATATTTGACATATGCCCTAGATTGCACACAAATCCTAGAGACCAAAGGTTAGGGTTTGTATAAGGGAATCAAGCGAATCAAAGTTAGGGTTTCCATATGGCTAAGTTTTTCATGTACTATCTAGGGTTTACAATCCTAGACATCGAAGGCTTAGAACCATATATAAGCAACTAACCCTAAAACATCACATGTTAGATCCTTAACCAAATGATCATATTGTATATACATTAAGGTTACATACCTTTGTTATCGTTACAAGGCCTTTTTCCAACTGTCACGATGACTGCTTTCAAGAGAGAAGACTTTTGCGGAGAGCTGCCTTACAGAGGCACTGTAATTTCTGATGATGTCATGATCCTTTTTGCTGCTTCCAAATGTGAAGTCTTCAAAAACCAAAAATTATCCGTAAGGGACTATTCCTCCTTTTTGATATGCTATTGCTCTTCTTATCAAAGATACCGTATTGTGTTCAGTGACTTATCCCAATATAGAGCGAGAGGATCACCTTCTATAAGGGTACCTATAGCTTTTCTTAGTAAACTTGACCCCAGGGTCAAATCAACTTTAAAACAATGTTATGAAGGATAGACTTCAGAATCCAGATGTCTTGCATTTTGTAGGAGTAGATACTTCTAAAGTCGATATATATGTGTGTGTGTGTGTGTGCGCGCCCTTGTCAAACATTCTGTTCGGTCATATATATATATATATATATATATATATGGGCAAGAAAGTTGATGTATATCCTGTAGACTTCCTTAAAAAAATCGGCTTCGAAAGTCTGCCTCTTAGACTTCATTGTTCAATCTTGATTTATATATATAAATCTAAGGACTAAGTTCTCTTGCCATAATTTCTCGTTCTTCGTACATAATACTCATGCGAGAGCCACATCAGTAGACATATCGTGATGACACACACGTATATACTATACATAGTCAATGATTTGATGCCTTACAAAATTGTATATTAGTGCCACTTGAATTGCAGAGACATAATGACGATGCCATAGAAACTAAATAACGATACCATACCATATCCTGCCATTTACCAGTGAGTCGAAAATCACAGAGAATAATGGCATACATATTGTGTGTTGACACCAACCAATTGTCTATGTTACCGGATCCGGCAGGGGGCAACCAAGATCCCTAGATCCACTGGAATACGCCAAAAAAACGACAGGTGGTGGTTTAAAAAAATGGAAACAGCTCGTTGACACCATAAACGCATCTCGTACATGCTTGCCAGAACTGGCGAAAGGAAAAAGGAGTTGCTGCCTAGATTTTTAGGGTTCCATCTTTTGCGTTTTTGAAGTGTGCAAACATTAAAGGTCAGTTTTGTCTTTTGCGGAAATATCTTTGTCGGCTGGTCTTGAGCAGAATAGAGCAGATCTTAACACCTACGACTGCGTTTAACACCTGCGGAACAGGACAACATTTAGCACACCTGCGTTTAACACTTCTATCACAGG
Source organism: Pinus taeda (assembly GCA_000404065.3). Classification (NCBI taxonomy): domain Eukaryota; kingdom Viridiplantae; phylum Streptophyta; class Pinopsida; order Pinales; family Pinaceae; genus Pinus; species Pinus taeda. The sequence continues at coordinate 134,627 of APFE030490776.1, read as the reverse complement.
AATATAGCTTCTATCACCTGCAGACTGCGTTTAACACTTCTATCACAAGCGTTTAACAATTCTATCACAGGTTGGTTGTGTTTATTCATCATTGGTCAGCTTTTTCTATCACTTGCAGGCTACATTCATCACCGGTCAGCTTATTGATCACCGGACGATAGAACCAAGGTATGCCTATAGGCTGTTTCATTTACGGTTTTAACTTTTATGGTCGGGTTTAGGTTTACCACTGCTCCATTACGCATTAGTTTTACGGACGGGTTTACCACTAGTTTACTCAGCATTTCACTCCTTAAATATATCATGGACGCGTTTACCACTAGCCATAAATATATTTCACTCGTTTACTAGTTCACTGTTCACTCATTATTGGTTTATATATATATATATATATATATATATATATGTATATGTATTATAACTATGCCTCGACCCTAAGGTTAGAATTCTATAATCCCTATAACAACTATATTAACTTACTAAGTTAGAATTCTAGGATTTAATCATTTATAAATTATATGCCATAGTTATATTAATATATACTATATAGTTTATAGTTTAGTGAAATATATTTATCTGCCATGGTTATATAGTTATATAACCTATATTATATATAGTTTAGAATTCTAGATGTGATCATTCTTGGATTATATAACTATGCCTCTTAATTGGATTGAAAAATTATGTAACTATGTAAAATAATTATCATTATGTAAAATATTTGGATTATATAACTTGATACATAGATTTAATCAAAACAACTTAACAGATTAGTTAACTGCGTTAAGTTGTTAACCATGTATTTTTATTTTTAATTGTGTATTGATAATATATTAATATACTATAATTTGAATTTTATATGCAATAAGGTAACCTATAGACCATTATCATTATGGAACCATCACAGCATGAGCAGAGTGAAGGGGAAATCATCAAAACAGACCCAAAATCTCCTCTATGGTAGTGTGTGGAGATTATTGGAAAAAATCCCAGAGGTTGTTCATTTAAATGGAAGTGCAATGAGTGCCAAGATATCAAAAATGGGTCATATGCTGGAGTGAAGGCCCATCTCACTGGTCAAATTAACACGAGGGTGCAAGTGTGCATTGGTCCAAAAGATGCAAATGGCAAACCTGGCAAAGGTTTGAGTCCTGAAAAAATGAAATTCTATGTATCTTTGCAAGAAGCTGCTGATAGGAAGCTTGCTAAGGGAAAACACCCTGTGCAAAGCTCTACAACTAGGCTTCCATTGCCATCTAGGCCTGCTGCCACAACTAATAAAAGGCCCACTCTAGGCCCTCTTGAAGCAGCTTTCAATAATCAAGGTAGAGACATAGCAGATGAACATGTAGCTTGTTGCATCTATGCAAATTGGCTAGCATTTAATTTGGTGCGTTCCCCTTATTGGCAACAAATAATTAAGGTAGTTAATGAAGTGCCAAAAGGGTACAAAATCCCTGGATATGAAAAGGTCCGCACTACTTTGTTGGCATCAGAGATACAATCCGTGGATAGACAACGACAGGAAATCTAGGATACGTGGGCAAAAACAAGTGTGTCGATCATTTCTGATGGATGGAGAGACCAAAGAAACCATCCATTAATTAATGTTGTTGCAGGATGCCCTTAAAGGGCAATGTTTTTGAACGCTGTTGATTGCAGTGGAATAGAGAAAGATGCATCTTTCATATTCACAATTCTTATTGACGCAATAAAAAGTGTGGGGACACATAATGTTGTCCAAGTCATTATGGACAACACACATGTTTGTAAAGCTGCACGTTTGATTGTGGAGGGTTGATATGATCACATCTTTTGGACTCCATGTGTAGTACATTCATTGAACCTTATGCTTCCCAAGATTGGTGAGATTGAATGGATTAATGAAATATATGTAGTAGCAAAAGAAATCCAAATGTTCATATCTAATCATTTAATGTCCCAAGCCATTTATCGGGGTGTTGCAAAGTTGGAGCTATTGATGGTACTCTTTTTTTAATCAATATTATTTGTATTGGAAATTCTTAATTTTAATTACAAATTTATATATGATTTCTCATTTGAGATTTGGCTTTTTGAAACTTGTAGGTTGCTAAAACTCGTTTTACTTTCCACACTCTTGTCATAAAGAGGCTTGTGGAGGTGAGACAAGCATTACAAGCAATGGTCCTTGACCCTCTTTGAGAATCATGGAGGACTTCCACTTCTGATAGAGGGCAAAAAATCAAATCCATCATTCTTGATGATGCATGGTGGGACAAGGTCCAATACCTTCTACAGTTCATTGAACCAATCTTGACCTTGATCAGGGCATTTGATACAGATACACTTTGCTTGGGGGAAGTTTATGAAAATATTGATAGTATTTTGGTGGAGAGGATAATGGAAATTATCAGGGCAAGTGAAAATGACTCTTATGAAACATTCTATTATTTAGTGAAGGACATAGTTACAGAAAGGTGGAACAAAATGACCACACCATTACACCTTTTGGCATATACATTGCGCCCTAAATACTATCATTACAAAATTGTCTTTACCTGGTAGAACATCGCCAAACAAGGATTCTGAAGTGGTACAAGGATACAAGACAACTTTGAGGAAAATTTATAGAGATATGGGAGTTGCAATGGAAGTCCGCCAAGAATTTGGAGGGTTTGTACTGTCTACTGGAAGCTTTTTAGATCCAGTAGCTATGGACGATCGAGGACATCTTGATCCTATTACTTGGTGGGGCTTCCATGGTGGGGATAACATTCATCTCTCTATTCTAGCCACCAAGTTATTATCACAGGTTGCTAGTTCCTCATCAATTGAGAGGAATTGGAGTACATATGGCTTCATCCATTCAGTGAAACGAAACAGGTTGGGAGCGGCAAAGGCGGAGGATCTTGTGTATGTTCATTCTAACCTCCGTCTTTTATTACATGTTGAACTAGAGTATAAAAAAGGTCCAAGCAGGATGTGGGATGTGGAGCCTGAGATCTCTGACTTGAACCCGACACTAAATGCCATGACTCACCTCAACCTACTTGAGGATATTGTTCCACCACCAGTCCAACCTACTAATGCAACTTCCAACATTCTAGGACCCCCATCTTCTATTCATGATGTAGAGTTGCAATATGTAGAAGATATAGATCCATTTGAGGATATATAAATGTATTTACTATTATCATTTATGATATTATAATCCTTTGTTACTTTGTATGAGGGAGGATGCATCATTTTAGTGTTTCAGTCTTCATATTTATAATATATCTAATGGTTTCAGTTCTAAAAGTGTTTGATGGTTTCATGGAGTATTTGATTTTTGAACTCTAAAGTGTTTTTTAAAATTTAAAAAATATTATTATATTTTATGTTTTTGTACATGACGTATCCTTGTCGTATCCGGATCTGTATGCGTATCCGAATCCTGGTAACATAGCCAATTGTAGAGAACAAGACCATACTTTGATGCCTATACTGTAATGTGAGCTAAACAAACGTGCGACCATATCCATAGAGATGCAAAACAGAGATGCGAGACAAGTTAAATAGTTGATGTGATGACAGTGTGAGATCGTCCTGTAGCATAGGTGCAAGTGACTTGAGGCATAGAGTGAGAGGCTGAGTAACCACTGCACCGGAACTATGGAGTCGAGATCACTGTTATCATACATTTACGGACTGAGCTGAGACCACTGCAAGTCATTCATACGAATCTCAGAATATCCACCCATTGCAGTGAGACCATTACAGAATTTGTCCTGTGGCTGAGCGAAAGAGAGTACTAATGATGTGATGTCAAAAGAGAGCCCTGTAGCAATGTGAGCGAAAGACTTGAAGAACCTTAGAGCCACCCGAAAATCTCAGACGAATCTGTGCATTCCGAAATTCTGAAGGTGATATCAGAGTATAACAAGTGAGCCCAGAACTACGATCTATGAGTCAAGGTGCTCAGCCTTGAATGAGCTGCGAGATTGGCTCTTCGGTCCCCTAGAACAGGCTTATATGCCCCTCAACCAACCTTACTGTGCTTGCGGCCCAACCACTGTAACTGGGGCTTGCTATTATGGCCAGAATTATAAACTTTTTCCTCTAGCAGCTCGGTCTTAGATGATTGATCTCCTTTGCTTGTCCAGAAGCCCTTTTTGACCTTCTTCCTGCCCTTATGCAAGTAACCCTTGCTCTGATTCCATGTTGAGAAATCTAGGGCAATCTGGTTAGGGTTTATTTAAATTTGATTTCTCTATTTCAATGACACATTCTTGTGATTATATTATTGCTTCGTCATTATTATAGTGTTCAATTCATCATCAAGAGAAGTGCCAATAAGAAGATCATGATGCAAACAAGGAGACACCAGAAATAGGCTCCAAGCCAGGGAAAAACCCCTCAACAGGGGAAAACCCAGAAACTTTTCTTCTTATTGAATTTCAAGGAAGACTTCCAAGACCAGGACACTAACCAGACTCACCAAGATGAAGCCAGCCACCAAGAATATATGCCTCTGATGTTGTAACATATCCATCCTGTGGAAACCCTAGATCAAGCCATCTTGCATAGCTTAGGCAGATTTTCTTCCAATTTTGCTTGCCTTCTCCTTCTCTTCTAGCACCCTTGTACTTCCCTTCTGACTGCAGAATAGGAATATGGATGATATATTTCAAGTGTGATTTGAGAGGTCGAAATCCTCTTTATTTATAGCCTTTGCATGAGCTAGAAGGTCTTTTCTAGTTCGACTTGAAGGAGGGTGGCCGACTTGATCTTGGGGTCCTTCTAGACCTTTCTATACAACAAAAATAATATATCTTTTTCTTAATGCAAATGCCCAATGGGTCTTTTACGTCATTATGTTGACTTTGATTCAATACTAAACCCTTATAGCACACAATGGGTGTTGGACCTAGGACCAATGACCATGGGCAAGAAACCCATTCTCAAAATAAATAATTTTCTCTTACAATTTTTTGTTTTTTGTTTTTTGTTTTTATAAGTACAATAATAATTACATCAATTCATGGTCCAAATATAATTATGAAGACCGAAACTAGTTACAATTCTCAACAGAGTGAAGAGGCAACAGTTCTTCATGAGATTTGGAGAAGAGGAGGAGAGCCAAGGGAGAAGTATAGCAGAGAATGGCAAAGCACAGCAGGTACAAAAGTAAAGACAGTAGCCAGGTTGCACTAATTCCAGGGCAGTCGCACTAATTCCATGGCAGAGAACATGCACGGAATTCGAGGAAAGGACAGCATGATTTTTGAGGTAGATGGGCTGCATTTATTGCAGAGGAGGCATGAAATCTGAGGCTGTATCACTGTTATTTAATGCTGTAAAATTATCTGATAAGAAATAAAATTTCTCCTCTCATTGGTTTTTCCTTCGGGGTTTTTCCAAGGGCATTGCCCAAAAATATTGTGTTAAATGGTGTGGCTGTTTGCTGTTCATTTCCACTGCAAATAATATTCAGACTTAGTTTTTTGTATTTCCGCCTATAAATAGCTGTTGAATGTGTTGGAATTTAATACATTACTACTGATTATTTAGTGGAGTTAGAAATCAGAGTTTAGCTAAGTGTTTAATGAAATGCCTACAAGGGGTTATTAGCTAGTAGGTGGTTTTTTCAACACCTCCATTCCAATCTCAATGGCAAACACCGAGGTCCGAGGTTCGAGATTCAAGAATAGGGTCGACCAGTCAATGTCACCCTAGGCCACGTCATCTCAGCACTTTGGCATCAGGATTTTATCGCCTCACTTCCATTCCAATCTCAATGGCAAACATTGAGGTCTGAGGTCTGATGGTCCGATGGGGACCACAAGTCATGGTTCTGATGGGGTGAGGTTCTGTGGCTTCTGCCTTGGCCCCTCGATGTTGGGCTTCTCCCATATGCTTATATGCATATGTATATGTGGATCACTCTGCTCTCCCGGTTTTGATGACCAAATATTATCTATCCTGCAGCGGAATTCCCTATGGGTATGGTTGGGGGTTTTGTAAATCCTTTAACGTATTAATGAAATTTCCCTTTTATGTAAAAACAAAATGTAAAATGTATAACAATAAGTCAGATTATGATACATTGAAATAGCTGGCTAAATTGAGATATGAGAATTTCCAACAATATTGCTTCCTTATGGAATGAAGATTACCAAGGCACTGATCTGAAGGTGTGGATTTATTTGCTCAACTGTAAGCTGTAATAAGCAGAGTTTGATATAAAAAAACTGGATATCCCTGTTATATCTTTGATTATTTTGATCACATCTTTTATCTGTGTTCTGGGCTGTGGGTTGAATATGTTTCCAATAAGAAAAGTTATGATTGGCAGTGTAAGAAAGTTTCAAGACAGGAGCTGGAATAGAAAGGTTAGGTTGCATTACCTCAGGTATACCACAATGTTAGGTTGCAGACTAAAACAAGCTGTGGAAACTTGGAGCATCACTAGGCTGGACGGATTGTGGGCTGTTTGAAGCGTTGCAAGGTGTGTCTGGTGGAATGCGTAGGTGGCAGGATTTTATGCAGAGAGCAGAAGAGATAAAGTTAACCTGCAGGATGTGAAGAGATCAAGACAGAAGCTGAAGAGCTAGAAGATGAAAGATCTCTGTAGCTGATATATATTGTAACTGATGATTGTATCCATTTTCTAATCAAATTTTATAAATAGGGCTATCAGTGAATAAGGAGTGAGAGTGGAGTGCTGTAATGTTAACCGCAATTACTGAAAATTTGAAAGGTGTGTTTGCTGTCTGTAATCCTGTGTCCTTTGTGATGCCATTTACTTTACATGGAATACTATTTTGATTGTTTAAATGCTGTGGCTTGAATTTTATTGTTGTTTGTTCTTACCTTGAATAACGTGAGGATAGGTTTGCTACTTTATGGACAATGATTTGCCAAAGGCATTCTCTTCATAAGGGGATTGATTCTGCCAGAATGTCATGGATTTCTACCATTAGGCTTTTATCACATGGATATTGCAATCTCTATGGGCTTGTTGCTGTTTGTGAAGTATGCGCAGTCTTTTGACATGTTATATGTGTTTTTTTGCAGCCATGGTAAAAAAAGAAAATGGAAAAGCCTTACTGATTCTATCATGCTTTATCCAGTCAGGACAGGGTTGGAGGGGCCTGGTCTTACAAAGTCTCAGAAACTATGGTATTGCCTTGCCATAGTTGGAGGTCATTATGGTTGGACACGGCTGCAATCATTTTCTGCTTTTCGAAGCTGGGGCAATAGTGAACAGGTATCTTCTAGGTTTTGGCCTTGTGTATAAGAGTGTAACATACCCAAAACTGTTTCATTATCAACATTCTGGTATAAGTTCATTTGTTTGTGAATTTCCTTGTAGACATCATGGTCTCGGCGAGCATGGGTTCTACTCCAACGAGCAGAGGGTGTCTATAAAGCTACGTCATTTTTGAACCTCCTGCTATTTCTTTATACAGGAAGGTATGTAAGAAGTTTGGAATTATTCTAAAGAAGAGGAGTTCAATATAGGGAGGATTCTGTCTGCTGAATATAAAAGAAAACATCACAAACTTGCCATTGCGACATCTGGAAATGAAAGTTAATAATTAAACTTAGTTTGGAGCAATTACACATTTTCCTTTTCCTGTAATTTTACAATTGAGTGCTACTTAAATGCAGGTACAGGAGTATTGTTGAAAGGGTTTTAAAAGCTAGGCTTGTTTATGAAAGACCACATATGAATCGTGCTGTCAGCTTTGAATACATGAACCGTCAGCTAGTTTGGAATGAGTTTTCGGTAAGCAGCCTACTTGATTTGTTGCTTCTTCTTTGATATATTTCTTCAGTAACAAAAAAATTATATTTCATTGTTTTTTTATTTTATTTCAATGAACCCTTCTCTTTTGTCCTTCTAATTGAATGATGAATTCTTTCGTGATCAGGAGTTACTATTACTAATATTGCCGCTGCTGAACACGACATCAATAAAGAAAATTCTGTTCTTTCCTTTTTCAAAAGATCAAACACCTGGAAGCTCTGCTGAAGATGATTCCTGTCCAGTTTGTGGGGTGAACCCTATAACAATTTCATTCATAGCTATTCCTTGTGAGCATAAATATTGTTACTATTGCCTTCGTACTAGATGTTCTGCAGGCTCATCATTCCACTGTCTAAGATGCAATGCCCAGGTTATGGCGATGAAAAGAAACGGTCCACAAGTTAATAGCATAGGTGATGATTCATGAAATTCAAGTACATAAAAATGCACGTTAACCTTTTTTATTTTTGCCACCCTTATTATTTGTAAAGTTGTACATGAGCAGTCTGCAAGATTAATGTCGGAGGGTTTTTACATTTCTGCTTTATCTTGCTGGAAGTTTGCTGAGGTGAGGCATATTTAATGGTTAAAGATGTACTCTACTAATCTTTGCTCAAATGTCATTTTAGTATGTTTTTCCAACCACCATGTTCTGAATGGTTCCTTTTCATGTTTGCATATTTTACACAAACTTTTCGATGTTGAAATTCAAGGTTATTGGGATGTAATTGATCAATTTCTATGCCATTGAATTCGCCTTTGAATAGCACGTTAGAAACATTCCACTCGACATAATCAATAGCTATATAGGACAGACAACCCAATAACAGACCACCCTAGCTATGAGGGTCTGCACTGGTCAGTTCGGGCCATTTTAGAGTATAATGTGGCGCCTCCAGAATTAGCATGGCGTGCACATGTACAACGGAGTATGACTCATTTTGTGCTACTAAGTTTGAACTTATGTGTTCTTATTAAGTTTGAAATTCTTTCTCAACTAAAGTTCTATAATGGAATTTTACAGTTCACCTGGTTTCCCATTGTCTACTCTTTCATTTTCTGCTCTTCAATTAGTGCTTTGGTGCTGTGTGAAGGAGTGGTTGTTATGGATAATTTCAATAATTATAAGATAATTTTCCCCGGTTCAATTATCACAGTGGTATAATAAAGTTGGATTCTAGCAAATATGTGATGTCAGTGGCAATGGCCAGTTCATAAGTGAAGAGGGAGGTGATCTTCAAGCTGTGAAATCACCTCAACTTTTAATTATTTTTTAGTTTATTAATTCTATATCAATGTTGGGCTTACCCATACAATCAGCGTAAACAATATTCTTGTTTTAGTTTGATAACGTTACATACTCTCAGACAATGAATGTGTTTCTCGAAGAATGCAATTTGTTTGTAGGGAGGTACTCTGCATTACCAATAATATTTAGATGCCAAACTTGTTTGTTATTATTTTTCTATGACAGATAAATTTGATGCATTTCATATTTTCTCATCAACTGGTAACAATGCAAATGATGCAAGAATGCTCTATGTTGAGGTATTAAATGCGGTTTTCCAAGGATTTAATATGTTTCTTGGGAGAATCCTTGCTATTAAAAACACCAAAAACTAGATACTATCGATAGTTTTGATGTATTTTGGAATTCATTGCTGTGGTTAATATGTTACTTGGCAGATTCCCTGGTACTGAAAACACCAAAAACTAGATGTGATCGATAGTTTTGACGTATTTTACAATTCATCACCATAGTTGAATGTTGCAGTGGCTTTGTTAACATTGGAGATGCAGTTCTTTAATGAGCCATGTGTTAGCTGTTTGGGTTCCTTTCCTTTATGGAAAGTGGAGTTTCTTTGGATCCAAAATCCATGGACTCGGTATTAGTTATCATCGGCTTTAAAGCTTGATGTTGTTGTTCATGCTGAAGGTGTTTTTTAGAATTTTATAGATTTGCACTAACAATTACAAAGACCACTTTTACTGTCAATTTTACATGTATATTTTGGTACTATGGACATTTGTATTAGATTTTATAATTACATAATCATCAAACTATGTTGTCTTTGTAGCAAAACATATAACAAAGGGCGTTTAATTCACAAGTTAATGATTTGAGAAGATGACAAAGTACCTAGGGTCGATAATTGCATTAGTTTTGGCTCATTGATATAGTGTCAATGTTGGACTTACAAATTTTCATATTTGCTAGTTTGGCTGTTTATTTAGACAACCTATGGCTTAGAGCTTGTATGATTTTGGATGCACATAGGTACCATATGACTTAATTGATGTTTTAGAATTCTGAATATAAATATTTTGGGATTAGAAGGTCTGGTTTGAATCAGGTTTTAAATATTGCATTTATGAATCAATGCAGTAAATCCTCCGTTTGAGGGTCAAAGAAGTAAAGTTTTGGGCATTTATTGCAAAAGACTGAGGATCCTCTCTTTTTGCACTCATGTTGATAGGTAGTTTTTTCATTCAGAGTTTGCATGGGAAAGTTATGGCTTTAACAAGCAAATAATCCAATTATGCCAAGTAGGTCCAAGTGGCAATATTGTGACCACAACACCGTGATTCATACATGCAAATTTAATAATATGTGACAATGCACTAGAGACATCTAGAAGCATCATGAGGAGCCCTAGAGGGTTTTAAAACCCAAAACCTAACTTTCACCGTAATTTGAGTCATCTAAAACTTAGTTGGGTCCATTTCTTCTATAGCCCCTCATTGTTTCATAGCATGACTGTAAATGTCTAGGAAATACTAACAGTGCAAAGAGAGATAGAAGCCAAGTGTAGATTACGGGAGCTAACCACAGTGTCTCATATCTTTGCAGTAAGTTTGCTTTGCTTTGTATTGTGTTGCAATTTCTATTATGAAGAAAGATGGACATAGTCCATTCTTGTTGGTTTTTCCATAATAGGTTTCAATGGTAAATCATTTCGGTCCTTTGTGTGGGGCTTTGTTATTATATATTTCATATATTGTAATAATTGAAGATTTTGAATGGTGTTTTTTTGATGGTCGCATAATCAAGCATAGGCTCACCATGGTTGCTGTATGTTTAGATTTGTCTTGGTGAATTGACCACCATATTGGTATTAAAGTGATTTATTTGGGCATTTGTGTCGCTTGAGTATATGCCCATCCATCTCAAAAACTCTAAATCTGCAGGAACTGTACCATGTGGAGCCTGAAATTGACATAAGAAATATTAAGAAGCAACCACAATTCATAATAATGGAAGACCAGCATTATGAATGATCCGTAAAGGAAGGGGAATTAAGATTTGTGAGATTGAAAATTCAAGTGGTTGATATTTTTAGGAGCGTGGTCATATTCATGGCTGCACTTTAAAACATTGGAAACTTTTTGAAGAAAACTTGGATCTCATGAAAACAAAGAATATCACGAGAGGTGAGGTGAGGAAAGAGAAGGAAGAACTGAAGCTCGAAAAACGTAACTCCAATAACAATTCTTCTCAATGCTTATTTAAAATGAAAGCGAAGTTTGAAATCAAACCTTCTAAAGGTGAGGTAGACACACGTAAGTTGAATGATTGGCTGTAGCAATTAGAAGTCTATTTTAGTATGTATAATGTGTGAGAGGAGTAGAATATAGCTTTTTCTAGACTCAAACTACAAGGCCATGCACAAACTTGGTGAGTGGGGGGTGTGTTTTCTTCTCAATGCTTATTTAAAATGAAAGCGAAGTTTGAAATCAAACCTTCTAAAGGTGAGGTAGACACACGTAAGTTGAATGATTGGCTGTAGCAATTAGAAGTCTATTTTAGTATGTATAATGTGTGAGGAGTAGAATATAGCTTTTTCTAGACTCAAACTACAAGGCCATGCACAAACTTGGTGAGTGGGAGGTGAGGTATACACACGTAAGTTGAATGATTGGCTGTAGCAATTAGAAGTCTATTTTAGTATGCATAATGTGTGAGGAGTAGAATATAGCTTTTTCTAGACTCAAAACTATAAGGCCATGCACAAACTTGGTGGGCGGGGGTGTGTGCAGGGTAGAGTGGTTAAAATAACTGTTTCAAACAAAAACTTTAAAATCTACCCTAGAGTGGTTAAAATAACTGTTTCAAACAGAAAATTTAAAATCTACCCTCCAAATGACACTAGTGTTAGTAGTAACACTTGTTATTTTTTTTTTTTTTATGGTTAACATTTCAATTTGTTTGAATCTGTGACTTTGATAACTGGTAATGTTGTGAATTGGAACCTCAAAAGCACATTTTGAATTGAAATATGGTGTTTTCTCTAAAGAAAAAATTGTAATTTTTTTCAATCTGAAAACCAAGGAACAAAATTACATTTCGCTGATGATGCCTGAAAGCATTTGATCAGATCAGCGTTTTGACCGATGCACAAAAAAGAGAAAAAACAAAAAAAAATTTACATGAAATTGTCAGGGTTAAATGTGATAATAATAAGTTAGTTTCCCCTATTTTCCTTTCTTATTTTATACTTTTCACCAAACTCCTTGATTGGGAGCGACCGATACTATTTCTAGTTTGTTGCTTTCCACCTTTGAGGGAGTTTCTCTGTCTGAGTTTGCTTTACGCCACCTACTTCATTTTGAATGGTTATGATTGCCTTCTTTTGTTCTGCTACTATGATCTCCGTTGTTTCTATACCATTGCTCTTTTCCTCATGCTGATTACTAATAGGTTGGAGCACTGCTAATCTAGTGGAATTCTCTGCATGTTTGGCAGGGCCATTGTGATTATCTTCTCCTTCCATTTGGGAGCCTTGTTGATTTTGTGCCGTTGGTTGTTGCTGATTTTCGTTCATTTCATCATCTTCGTCATCAGAAGAAGGAATATCTGGAAATTGTCAGCGCTTTGGCTTTTGTGCTTTCTTCTTTACCTTTTTTTGGCTTGTGGATGTGAATTCTACCAGTGCCTTATTTGATGTCAGATTCAAAACTTGAAATAAACATTTTCAAAATCTAACCGTTGCGTCCACTTGAAATCTTGGTGAGTCAAATGGACGTGATCTGGTAGGTTGTTGCTCAAGTGTATCTCCACACATATACATGCAAAAGTAAAGATACCTTTGTCCATTCTTTCTTGATCCATCTTTAGAAATCTCCCCAAAGAGTTTCCAATGCATTCTAGGACTGGGCGATACCAGAAAGGGAGGGGGAGATTATGTAACTTTATCCATACCAACATCTTTGTAACCACCATTGTTGTGGCACCAAAACCAAGAAACAATGGAGTTACAAATACACCTGCCCTTCCCCAAAACCACTGTCTTTCATTTATGACGTTCGAGGCCTTTCTGATTGTTGAATTGAAACATGGTGTTATAAGTATCACATTTGTTTTTTCTTTTGGGCATAAAATTGCAATGCTTTGAAATTACAGCTTATATATATAATATATATATATATATATATATATCTCAACCACAAACATTGAAATTGAAGAAAAATGTGAAGAATACTAATGTAATTGATTTGGTCAACACAACTTTATTGACATCAAGGTTGTAGTAAGGCTAAATCTCTTCATATATCCAATAGCGAATATGAAAATGTAACAACCTTTTTTGTTGCACCCCATGTAAATGTCAATATGTGAAATTGCTATGTAATTTATGTGAAAATTCAACTAATGATTGAGTTGAAGGAGAGGACATGGATGTAGAGTTTTGATAAGGAAAGATTGCTTGTGATGTGGTAAAAACTAGGCCACACCCACCTTATTTTCTTCCATTACCTATTACCTTACAAATTGAATCAATTGCAAGAAAGATTGCAGTGTAGTGAGCCTGTGCTTGAGTGGAGACTTGAAGTCCCTTCTTTAGTTGCTAGTCATTTCAAGTTAAACATATAAGTATACTTGGATCCATTTGAATTATGGATGATGAAATTGCTTGATATGTCATTGGTTGATTTATGGTTCAACACTACTTATGAAAGATGTTGAATTCACTACAAATTTATGGTGGACATATTTCCTTCTATGTCTTTATTATTATGTGGAACTTTGGGAACCATGTGATTGTTACTATCTTCATGAATTTCATGAATTGCATAGTTATTTATATGGATATGATTGGTTTCCTCAAGTTCCTCAATTAATTATTACTAGCGTTTTCATTTATCTGATATGTTTATGAATTAGATGGCTCATTTCCTTATTGAAGACTATAGACTACCTCAAATGATAAGGTAACCCATGTGTTGTATGTAGAATAAAGGTTTAGTTAGAGTTGATAGTCACTTATTTTAATAGCAATGTGAGGATTTTATGGTTATGCATACATGTAGATTGTTGTGATGTCTTGAGCTTCATAAAGTAAGTATGGTTTGTGGTTTTCCAGAGAAATTCAACCTTTAGAGTCATTTCTGTTTTTTCGCAGGATTTTATGTAAGTGAGGCTCGTTGGTGCCATTGAATCTCCTATGGACATGGCATAATACTTTTGAAGGTAAGGTCGCAGAACTTGGTTCTTTTCCTTGAAATTTGGTGTTTTAGGAAAATGTCTTGGCTTAAGGACTTATAATAAATTCCCTTGAATCTCCCTTGCAAGTTTTGGTAGAAATTTGGATCTTATTCAGGATTCAATGGTCTTCTTGGTGGACTTTGAATATGGTTCATGGACCTCCTAAGAGTTATTTGCATCAAGATATGCGACGGGGTGGGGGAGCAGAGATTCCAATTTGACTTGCAGATGCATCAAGTAACCTAGGCATTTTGTTGGACAAGGCATATGCATAGTGAGAATGGTCCAAATTTAGTTTGGACTGGTTTTTTGGGGAAAAGTGGAATTCATGACAAGAGATCCGAGGTGGGCCTTGCATTGGTGGATCACTTGCGCGTGGGCTAAAGTTTCTCATAAGTGGACATTGCATCCATAATTTTCTTGTAAGTGGACGAAGAGTCTTGGATAAGGCTTAGACCAAATTTCCATTGAGCGCAATTCATGATTCGAAGAATCTAAGAATTGGGGGTGGCAAGTGGTGCACACCCTTATGGAGTCCCAGATGTTTACTGAGCTAGATCTTCCACAATGCAGGAAAGTGATCCTAGGATTCATGAGATTGGGGTATGTCGATGGTGGATAATAACATGCACCCCAAATTTCCTTGATATAATGTGAAATGATCGCATAACACGAAGAGGTTGGGCTTGTTGGGATTCACAAGCTTGGGATGACTTGACAAGTGCCATGAAGACTTGGTAATGACCATGTGGATTTCATGTAGGGGCCAAACATGATGTGGAATTGTTTGTGGTGACATTGCAAAGCCCCATGGGTCACATGTGGAAGTTTCTTGCTGACGTGGCAAGTATAATTGGTCAAAATTTGAATGGTCATAACTTCAATCTAGAAAACATATTGAAATAAAATATATATTGCTCAAAAGCTCTCGATGAGATGAACGTGATGGTAGTATTTAATTCGAGTGTCAATGAAGCTCAAAAATGAGGATTTTTGTAACCCAATCTTCATAGTACACCTTGGAGGTCAGGTTAGAGCAATACGTAACACCTCCTACAACTTGAAGTAGTTCAAGGAAGTGGGAGGGAGCATTAAATATTGGTATTAGAGCCAGGTTCAAACTTAGGGCCTGAAGGGCTAGAAATACACAATATGAAGCAAAGGTTTAACATTGGACCTTTGGTTCATATGGTTAGAAGCTCTGTTAAGAAGTGCAGTGTGGTATTTAATTTGATAGATAATTGTTATATACACATGTACTAATTTTAGATTTACCACTGATATGATTATTGGTGACGCTGAATGTTGATATGTTATTTTGTTTCCTAACCTTCATACTAACCTGGGATTTGATGTATCAACCAATTTTATACAATAGGACGAATTTGACGTAAAAAATGATTCTAAAAAAAACATATTAAAAAAAATAACTTTAAAAGGATTCAAGATGATGATATCATCCTTAGGTGAGAATCTTTTGGAGGGAAAAAAAGAAAACTATTATTTTTACTATATTTTCAGCTTATTTTATAGGGGAAAATATTTTGGAGGGAAAAAAGAAAACTATTATTTTTACTATATTTTCAGCGTATTTTCTAGGGGAGAATATTTTGGAGGAAAAAAAAAACTATTTTTTGACTATATTTTCAGCGTATCTCCCAGTGGGTTTAATCAAATATCAAGTATAAATACTTGATGGATGCATAATTAAATTCTACATCTAACGAGTACCCACTCTGCATACATTTGAGTAGATCTACATCGAAAAAAATTGAAAATACATGAAAAAATGTGTTCAACGTCCTTTTTTTTCTCCATATATATATATATTTGTTCGATATGGTCTACTTGTAAGTATGTAGGATCCATATTCGTTGAATGTGGAATTTAATTTTGCATCCAACGAGTGTCTACACTTGACATTTGAGTAAACCTATAAGGAGATAGCCATAAAATACAATAAAAAAGTAGTTTCATTTATTTTTCTTTAAAATTTCATCTCTTATTTTATTATTTTAACTATTATTTTATTATGTTCCTTAGGATGCCCATTTTAGACCTCAAAATTCCCTTAATATCAAGCATTCTTGTGACAAACATACCAAGTTGATGGGTGAATATATCTAATTATGTTTGATTTAAATAACAATCATGTGTATGTGACAACACATAAGAAAACACCAAGTACAAGAAGGAAATAAAGGAATGACCAACAAAATAGTGCAATACAACACTGATAGAGCCCAACATAATCAGGGAGATGACTTAGTTGGGAAGAGGAAGGAGGAAAACTCTGTTGGCATTATGATACAAGTGTTGTCCTTGATGGCAACTCACTCACAGGCCAGTTCAGTTTTGATAAAAGGCAATCCACAATTCAATAGATCCATTTTGATGTAACGGGACATTAGTTCAGAAGAACAGGAAGATGGAACTAATGTCTACTAATCAGAATGAAGAAGTTGAAGGTAAAGGATGGTGAAAAGCGGTTTAAGATGTATACACAGGTCCACTTAGTCAAAACAACATATACACGCAGGTCCACAGAATAAAAAGCGGGTATACATATACACGCACTCCCGCAAGAAGAAAAGTGCGTGCAGATTGGAAAATCAAGGCATTTCAAGAGTAGAGAATACCAGGGGTCAATACCACGGTATTAGCCCACAATATTGAGCGAAGTAACAACTATTTGATCTCACCCAAGAATACCACGGGTCCTAAGTGGTTTTGGTCCGAGGTATTGAGAAAGGCCTAAAACTATATAAGGAGGAGAAGATCATAAGGCCAGGGTGTGGAAGTGAAAAGGGTTTCTAAGGAATACTTCTATCTGAAGTATATTTTATGTTGCAGGGGCTATGTTGGTGATTTGATCTGAAATATTTTGTGCACCTTGAATTCAATGTTGGATCAAGATGATGAGACCTGAAATGAATTATCATTGAATGATTTGATATTGGTTGGGCCAGATCTAATTGTGTACACCTATTTTATTCTTTGAATGTCATGATCTGGGTTTGTCTGAAGTTTGGAATAGCAACGAAGTTATGTGTTAATATTTGCAGATCTGTAGACTGGTTCGCTTTGGTGAAGTTGCGTATACATGCCGGTTCGATGCTTCCAAGTAGCGTATGCAAAAGAAATGTATGTTGTTCCGAGACCACTGATCTATTTGATTAACACTGTTGTTTTATTGCTGTTTTCCAATGAAGTCTTCTTAGATTTGAATGTAAAACTGAATGCATAAGGAGTTTGATATTTGATTGATTGATTGTATAAGTGAGAACGCTGATCTCTGCTATTGCATGTGTAAGGTTCTGTAAATTGACAATAGATGTTCAATATATTGTTGGTTGGTACATACTTGATTCAGAAGTTTTATGTTTCAGTAGTTTTGAAGGTATACGCAGGTTTGATTAAAGGAAGTAGTGTATACACGCAGGTTGAGTTCAGTAAAGTAGCATATACATTATGATGCATGATTTTTGAGATGGCAGCTGGTTCTGAATGATGATGCAGGTTTTTGGGTTCAACACAGTGTTCTGGTGACAATGATCTGATTGTTTAGATTAACTGATTGTTGGTTCATGCAGTTTGAATTTCAAAGTTTCTGATAGGTCCAGTATGAATATTTGATGAAATGAGGCCTTCATATGTATTATTGTGTACCAGGAGCATCTAGTCTGAAAATTTATGAAACATGGTCCTTGGAGGAAGAGATAAGGTTGTAGCCTTCTGTAGGTCGATGCCTATGTACTAGTGAACACATTGGCTAGTACATGAGCTAGGGGATTTTATCTCCCTTCTAGTAGAAGATGGAAAATGAGAGAAGGTTGTAGCCTTTTGCAGGTGGGTGCCTGCGTACTGGTATGAGTCTGCACCAATACAAGATTGTAAACATATTTTTTTATTATTAAAAGAAGAGAAAGACGACAACAACAGGTGGTTTTCAACACATTGGGTTTCCACCTTAAATCTTGGTGTTCATGTGTGTTGCTTATGTGTGATGGTTTATTTTGTTTTTACTGCATTGTTTAATAAGTTATTGATGCACTGGTTATAGATCAACACATGATAAATTAACTAAATCACAAGTTCACTAGGTATATGCTGGTTTCACTAATCACAGTAGCGTGTACATTCTAGTTCACTTCACAAAAGTAGCGTATATAAATATGTTTTGGAAATGAAAAATTATTGATCTGATAATTCTGATTCACCCCCCCTCTAGGTATTATTTTGAGCAAACTCCCTTGATTGGATGGACACCCTCAGGAGATTAAGAATTGAGTTGAGAAATTGTAAAGGAGATAATGAAAGGATTGTTAGAGTTCAAGAAAGGAAAGTAGAAGTAATGCGATGATTTTGCAGAGCTTATTAGATTTACAAAGTTAGAAGCAACATGAGCTTGGTGCTAGCTATCTAGGGAGGCACAAATTCAAGAAAAACCCATATGAGATAGGAAGCATGGATTGGAGACTAATCGGTTAGAATGTAGTAGATCTAAGAAGAGGCATACATAGGCAAGTGAAGACATGGTGAGAAGAGGAACTCCAATCATCACTCTAGAGAGGATAACAAAAAATCATAGACAATTATCTAGTGTTGCAACTAGGAGACACCACTAGTAGAGAGAATAAAAAAAGTTACTGCCAGAGGAATTCAAAAAAGGAAAACCTCCTTCCTTAGATGGGGAAGTTAAGAAGGCTGAAGAGAAAGAAGCTTCGCTATTGGGAATGAGGAAATACTTCAGAGTACATGATTACTCTAAAAACATGCAGGCTAGGGTGGTCATTTCAACTTGACGAAAATTGTTGATATAAGGTGGGAATATTTGAGAAATGTTAAGGGCATCAGAGAGAGTTGTCCTGGAAAGGGTTTGAAAGATACTTCCAATAAAAGTATCTGTCTCAGAGATACTACGTCAACAAAATTAAAGAATTCCATGTGCATAAGTTGGGACAACTTATTGCTGATGAGTACACTAATAGATTTTTGGAGGTATTGTGTCGTATATCAGAGATGAGAAAGTCAAGATTCAAAGGTACCTTAGTGGGTTACCACAAACTTACAGAGAAACAATTGATTTTAATGAGCCAAGAACACTAGAAGACACCATCTGAAAGACCAAACACTGCTATGAACAATCAAAACATAGATCTGAGTTTCAAATTGATTGGAAAGCATGAGGTAGGACCAAATTTAAGGGAAAAGTGCATAAATCCTCAGGACATAAGCTAGGAAGAAGGAATGTGAAGTTACAACTCTTTCCAAGGGTGAGTTTCAACAAAAAAATACTACTGCCAGTAGAGATTAGTCCTCGAAGCCAAGAAGAGAAGAGGTTGAGGGGTTTAGGAAATGGCTATTACAATGTTGGACATGTGGAGAACCACTTGCAGAAAGACTATCCTCAACAACAACATAATGACACAAGGTTGTATACTGTGCAAAAAGCAATAACAATGAATGACGTGGCTCAAAATGTGCCATGAATTTAAGAGACATTGGACATCAAACAAACTGATAAGAAAGCTTCAGTAATAGAGATGGAAGCTATGGTCGTTAACCAACTAGTTTTGATTTTGATTGAACCAAGATCCAATTTCAGCTATATCAACTCGAAGATCGTAGAGAAATGCACTTTATAGGAGAGAACCCATGAAAAATCATGGTTGGTTCAATTAGCCATGGGAACCATAAGGTGAGTGACAAACGTGGTGGAATCATGCCTAGTGATGGTATGTAACATGTCCACGTCATCCAATCTCAACCTTTTACCATTGGGCTCAAATGATGTACTAGTCAGCATGGACTAGCTAGTGGCTAATAAAACCAAAATCGATTGCTACAAGTTGCTGGAATTTCTCAGTGACAAGGGAGAGAAAGTGACATTGTAGGGAATAAGGAAGCATGTCATTGACAGGAAAATATTAGTGCTACAAGTGAAAAGATACAACGGGAAAGGGTGCCTTGTATGCAATCTAGGTAACCAGTGAATCAAAATCTAATGGAGACATAATGGAAGAGAACCTAATGTTAAGACAATGCAATGATGTGTTTCTGAAGGAAATATTGGGATTACCACTCAGGAGTAAGATCAATTTTTCCATCAAATTGCTACCTGGATCTGTACCAATGTTGAAAGCCCATATTTCATGAGTACACTAGACCTAGTGGAGCTAAAGCCACAACTAAAAGAAATGTTGGACAAGGGGTATATCAGACACACTGTGTCGCCCTAGGGACCCCTAGTGCTCCTTGTGAAGGAGAATGATGGCATGTTGCGTTTGTGCATTCATTACCAACAACTAAATAAATCTATAGTGAAGAACAAGTACCCACTGCCTAGAGTTGACTTGTTTCATCAGTAGAGAGGGGCCATGGTATTTTCAAAAATAGATTTCAGGTTTGGTAACCATCGAGCTTGGATTAAGGGTGAAGACATCCACAATACAACCTTCTAAACCAGATATGGGTGAATTTCTCTTGAGCAAGTATCTCCTCAGACTTTGAATCCAACTCAAGGATGGTCAGTTGCAAGAAATATTGCAGTGAAGCTAGCTTATGGTTGGGTGGAGAGTTGAAGTCCTTCCTTAGTTTCCAACCATTTCAAGTTAAAAAAATTAGTGTCATTGCCCATATTCATTTGAACTATGGATGATGAAATTTCTTGATATGCCATTGATTGATTTATAGTTAAGCACTACTCATGAAAGGTGTTGAATTCATGTCATATTCAAGGTGGACATATTTCCTTCTATGTCTTTATGGTTATGTTGAACTTTTGGAACTATGTGATTATTACTATCTTCATGAACCGCTAGAGTTATTTATATGAATATTACTGGCTGTCTGAAGTACCTCATTTAAACTATTATTAGAGGTGTTTTCATTTATTTGATATATTCATGAATATGATAGGTCATTGCCTTGTTTAAAATTGCAGACTACCTCACATGATAAGAAGGTAACTCATGTGTTATATGTTGAATAAATATTTAGTTAGAGATGATAGTCACGTATTTTAATAACAATGTGAAGATTTTATTGTTATGGCATTTGTATATTGTTGTGATGTCTTGAGCTTCGTAAAGTAAGCATGGTCTGTGGTTTCCTTGTGAATTTGGCCTTTGGAACCATTTCTCTCTTTTACTCAAGATCTAATGTAAGTTAGGCTTGTTGGTGCCATTGAATCTTTTATGGGCATGGCATAATACTTTTGAAGGTTGGATCTTAGAACTTGGTTATTTTACTAAAAATTTTGTGTTATGGGAAAATCCCCACCTTAAGGATTTTTGATAAATTCCCTAGAATCTCCCTCCTTGCAAGTTTTGGTAGACATCCAAATCTCATCTGGGACCGGATGGTCTTATTGGTGGAATTTATATCCAAGTTGAATACCTTTTAATCTTCCAAGAGTTATTTGCATCCAGATATGTGAGGTGGCAAATTCCAGTTTGATTCATGGATGCATCTAATAATCTGATCATTCGACTAGACAAGGAATGTGCATAAGGAGAATGGTTAGGATTTAGTTCAGACCAGATTTTTTTGGTAAAAGTGCAATTCATGACCAAAGATCCAGGGCGTGACTTGCGTTGGTGGATCACTTGCACAAGGGTCATATTTTCTTGTAAGTGGATGTTGCATTTGGAATTCAGAGCATTTGGTGGTAGTCAAGTTGTGATCCGAACTTAAACATGAACGAAAAAAAACATAGCTATAACCATAAGTACATAGATGCAACATAAATAACACTTCATTTCATTAATATCAAATACTAAAATATGCAAATAGAATGGAAAAAAACCAGCTTAGAGGATGTTATCTTATCTATGAGAAGAGATGTGGCGGCTACATGCCTCTAAACTGTGTTACAATGAGGCTCAAAGGCTTATTTATTATTGAGAAACAATATAAAACCCTAAACATCCAAAAACCTAACCCTAGGAGATGAAGCGCCAAAATATGGGCCCCGTTTGGGTAAATTGGTACATCAACTTCCTAGGGTCATAACTTTGGCATACGATCTCCGTTTGAGCACACAATGCCTCGTTAGAAGTTTCTATCTGAGGAATACAAATTTTGAATGCAAACATCAATAAAATATAAATGTTTGCTCAGTTTTCCCAAAAAATGTTGTTTAAGGTCTCAAAACAACTTTCGAAGTTCAAGACCCGAAAAACTGCAAAAAAAAGTAAATTGTGCTTCAATTAAGGAAAATGAAAAACTAAAAGAGACAGTGTTGGGGATCCAAGTGGAATAGGTGGGTGGCCACCATTATCCACCGGGATCAGTCCTCTCCCCTTAGGAATCAATGGTCCCTATTGCATTGAGTGCCTCCATGAGATGGGGAAACTTCTGCTGAACTTGGTCTCTAGTGAGCCACTTGCCTTGGTGCAAGAGTTGGCAAACTTTGACAACCCGATATAGTTGGATATTTTGCTGGTGAGTATTCTTGATCTGTGTCCATGATTCGATCAGTTGTGGCCTGTTCCATGCAGTGTGGGTTTAGCTCTATTGGTGTGAGTTGTTCTGCAATGTCAGAGGTGCCCAACAATGGTGGAAAGTATGGCCAAAGGCAGTCTACATTGAACACTAGGTGCAAACCAAGGAACGATGAAATGTTGAGCTCGAAGTCATTGTCCCCTACAACCTTGTGATGGTGTATGTCCCATATCGAAGCGGGTGAAGCTTGCGGCGAGGTCCAGCGAGGCACTCCTTTTGCAAATGTAGCCAAATTTTGTCGACCACCTGGAACTTGTGCGACACCCAATGCTTATCATGGTGCTGCTTGTACTTAGCATTGGCTCTATCCAATATATCATGGACTTGCTGGTGAATGTTTTGAATGTGGTCAACGACACTGTTAGCCCTATCGGCTTTGGACTGGACATTAGCCGAATCTGCCTAAGCATCTACAAATGGTATGGCCACATCAATGGGACATAATGGTTGAAATCCCAGCCCTACATGAAAGGGGGTGTGGCCTATTGAGATGTGGAGAGCTCTTTTCTAGATATGTTGGAGATAGGGGACACTTTCATCCCATGTGCGTGGATGCTTCGAGTTGTACATGTGCATAATGTGTATGATCATGTTGTTGACGACCTCTGTTTGGCCATCAGTTTGGGGATGTAAAGCTGTAGACTTAGTGAGTTTGGTATCCAACATTGACCAAAGACTTGATCAAAATGCACTTAGGAACCTGCTGTCCAAATATGAGACAATAGACTGTGGGATCCCAAAGTGACCCACACTCGCTCAAAAAAGAGCTTAGCAGTGGCCAATGTTGTGATACTCTTCTTGCAGGTTTCCATAATGGCCATCTTAGAGAATCTGTCGACGACCATGAAAACATAGTCGTTTTTGTGCTTAGTAGAAGGAAGGCCCGACATGTAATCCATGAAGATGGATTACCAAGGTCAGTTAGGAGTAGGCATAGGAGTATATAAGCCTTGCTTCTTTATGGTTGGTTTAGAAATGGTGCAGACAGTGAATGATTTAATATACCTCCCAACATCCTGACGAAGGTTCGGCCAATAAAACTACTTCTGCAGTACTGCCACTATTTTCTCTACTCCGAAAGTCCAGTGACCCGACTATAGTGTGCCTCCCAAATCATCTTGGCATGCTTGCTTGAAGGACCACATATGTGTCCCATGTGGCATAATACTGCATCACGGAGGTGAGCATTTGGAACTTTCTTACCTTCCAGGAGTGTTTGGTATGTGTTGCCGAATTCTAGATCGCTCTCGTAAAAATGCGGCCACCCCGAAGTCTCGTGCCCACAGGAGTCGAGCACAATGATCAACGCCATGACTGGTGGTTGGCTGAGGTAGTGTGCAACATTATTGGTGATGCCATTCTTGTACGTAATGTTCAAATGAAATTGTTGCAGTTATGTGGATCATTTCTAATGGCGATCATTTTGTAACTTCCCTTGTGTCTGTATGAACTGCATGGGTTAGTGGTATGTGTGGATGATCGTTTCCTTCCCCATAATGTAATGCTTCCATTGATGGAAAACTTGCACAATGGAATACATTTCTTTGTCATAAGCGGGATACTTTCGGACTGTGTCTGATAGTGTCTCACTATGGTAAGCCACTTGATGCCACTGCTGAGTAAGAACTGCACCAATAACATTGTCAGAGGCATCTGTCTCAATCTCAAATGGTTGTTGCAGGTCTGGTAATGTGAGAACTGGTGTTGAGAAGAGATGCTACTTCAACTCGAAAAACACCTTCTGTTGGGTTTTAGACCAAAAGAACTTTGTTTTTTCTCAGTCCTTAGTGACTTGACTTAAAGGCCAAGAGATATGAGAGAACCCCAACACGAACCTGTGGTAGAAATTGGCAAGATCCAGAAAGCTGCGGAGATCTGTTAGAGTGGTTGGGAATAGTCAATTCCAAATTACTTGCATCTTGGATGGGTCCACATGTACACCCTGCTCATCAATGATGTACCCTAGATATTGAACCTGGGTCATGCCAAAAATGTATTTCTCCAGATTAACACACAACTTGTGTTGTTTCAGGGTTTGGAGGACCTGTCAAATATGGTGGAGGTTCTCTTCCCACCTCTGGAGGAAGATCAAGATGCCACATAAATACACCACCACGAATGCATTGGTGAAAGGTCGCAAGACGTCGTCCATTAATCTTATGAAGGTTGCGGGGGTATTCGTCAACCCGAAAGGCATGACCAACCATTCGAAAAGGACCTCCTTGGGTTTGAAGGCAGTCTTCCACACATTAGAGGGTTCGATAGGCACTTGGTGATAACCAGACTTCAATTCAATCTTGTTGAAATATTTGGCCCCCTTGATCTGGTCCAAAAGGTCATCAATCCATGGTATTGGGTACCTATTCCAGACAATGATCTTGTTTAGTGCCCGATAGTCAATACAGAGTCTCCAGGTCTTGTCCTTCTTCTGTACCAATACAATTGAGGCTCCCATAGTATGACGAGCTTGGAATGATGTGCCCTTTCTGCAATAGCTACCAAATCTGCCTCTTGATCTATTTGTTCTCAAGAACAGAGAATCAATAGATCGGTCCATTGGGTAGCGACGTGCCTGGGGTCATATCGATGGAGTGCTTGACCTGACAATGCAGAGGTACCCTCGTAGGTGAGGAAAAAATGTCCTTGTACTCCTCCACGACCATATCCATCTGCTGCTGTTGTCCAGAGGAGCCCTGTTTGGAAGCCGTGGCCACAATCTTCTTCTTTCCCTGAGGGCGAATATAAGGAAAACACATTTATTGGTTTGTGAAATGATCTAATTGCATTACTTTGCAAAGATCAAAGAGGCGGGGTTACCTCTGATATCTTGTACAACTTATTGCCCAAAGTAATAATCATAGAGCAAGGTATAGACTCATATACAACATGCCACTTCCACAAGTATGATTGTCCTAATAATACATCACAAAATTCAAGAGGAGCTACATTACATAGTGCCTCATCCGTGAAGGGCTTGATGTTGTAGGGAAGGTGGCACTGCTGGCTGACGTGAAGATCTCTTCCTTGGTGAAGCCACCCGATGGTGTATGGATGCAGATGTGATGTAGTTAGTAGACCCAACTGCTTCACGACCTGCATTGAAATGAGGTTCTTTTGGCCCATTGTCGATATGAACTACAACAGAGAACCCTTCAACCACATTTGTGAGTGGAAGAGGTGTTCCCCCATCCTCTAGATCTTCAGGCTCATTCTTCTGGATCTTGGTGGTGGCCATGGTGGCACTGGGCTTTGCGTCAATGATCTGCTTCCCTTTGTCATTCCCCTTGTCAGTTTAGTCAGAACATGCGTCTGATTCAGAAGCCTTAAGATCGGCCACTAGTGAATGCTTGGTCTGACACTCACTTGTGTTGTGAGTGGAGCTCTTATGAAACTCACCATTTTCCCGTGTCCTTCTTTGTCTTCGGGGTGTTGTTCTTTTCTTGCAGCTTTGGCGGGTTGTCCTGGGCCGCCCCACCTTGGCTTTGTCCTTTTATGGTTTGGAGGTGCCTTTCCCTTGCTTCAGATTCGTAGATCCAAAGTCTCAGTTCTTCTGTTTAAAATTCTGCTCAATCTTGACAGTGTATCGGTACACTGCACTGAGCGAGGAGATGTTCAGGAACTCCATCTCATCCTAGATATACCTATGTAGACAACTACGGTACTTGAGTACCAAATGTCACTCAGAATAATTGATATCCAACTTCGTGCGAAGGGTATGAAAAACATTGGTAAACTCCGACTTGTATTGGTCCCTTCCCTACCGCAATATGGTCCACTTTATGTATTTATCCTCATAGCTCCCGGCAGGGTAGTACTGCTCCCTGATGGCATCTTGGAACATATTTCAAGTGGGTGCAACTTAAAATAGTGAGGGTGTACTTTCGTCCTTCTCACAGTAGGTTTCCCACCAATCCTTGATGTGGAGGGCGACTTTGAGAAGTGCAAAAGTAATCTTTTCCCAAATGGAAAAATTGTGAACAAAAAAATATCCTTCTAGCAGATTTAACCATTTATCTACAGTGTCCACATCTATCTGACCTTCAAATATGGGGATGTCAAAGTTAACTTGTACCTTAAATGGTGTGGCGCTTCTAGAGTGGCTGTTGGAAGAAGATGCGTCGCCTTTGGGTAGCCGCCGAAGGATCTGAGAAAATTTGTCCATCATCGCATTCCTCTATCGCTCGAGGGCTTATTTGAGCAATATTTTGAAAGGATCTCCTGCCCCCTCCTCTTTTTTGTCTTTTGCCATGGGAGGCCGTCAGGATTTGTGAGGCTAGTCTTGCAAAGGTTCGACTAGTTCGAGCCCTAACTCATATTTCGACCTCATTGGGGACATGCGAAGAAAATCAAAGAAAGAGCAGACCGCTCTAATACCACTAATCTGAACTTAAACAAGAACACAAAAAATCACAGATATAACCATAAATACAAAGATGCAATAGAAATAACACTTCATCTCATTAATATCAAACACTGAAATACACTTACAAACAGAATGGAAATAAACTTGACATGCACATGAAGACCTGGTAATGGACATGTGGATGTGATGTAGGGGCCAAGGATGATGCAAAACTTTTTTTGGTGACATGGTGTAGCCACATGGGTCACACATGGATGTCACATGGTAGTCCATTGTTGATGTGGCATAATATAATTGGTTAAACTTCGAATGGGCATAACTTACATTTTAGGAGTCGGATTGAGATACAATTCATATCATCTAAAATCTCTCAACGAGATGAACACAATGGTAGTATTTGTTTTAAGTTTTGATGAAGTTGGAAACCGATTATTTTTGTAACCCCATCCTCATAATGGACCTTGGAGGTTAGGATAGAACAATTATTAACACCTTCACAACCTAGAGTAGTTCAAGGGAGTGGGAGGGAGCGTTACAAAAGGTTGTGGTAATAGAGGGTAGGAAAATGTAAGGCATAGTAAATGCAACAAGGTCAAGCTATAAAACAAGATTTCAAGCTAGAAACAAGATATTATGTAGTATCCATAGGAGGTGTCAAAGTTGTATTGGGAATCATGTTATAGAAATTAGTACCCTTCTCAACAAATTACCAAGAATATTTTATTAAATTCAAATAATGGAACATATAAATAATATGAGTTCAATTTTCCACCCACAAAAATCATTGCATCACATTCAACGGAAAAATAAATTCAAAAAGGAGCCCTCTCATATTTCATGAATGGGGGGAATATACCAACATACTTAAGGTGGCAAAAATCTAGAAATAGAATAAATTGTTGAAAACCATAGATATTGCTAAAGATATACTTATGAAATTCCACTAGAATGAAGCATCAAACACACAATATAAGTGATAGAAAATGCAACCCTAGTAAATTGTCAAGCCTAATTGATACTTGCATCACCATAACTCTGAAATTGAAAGGTTGATTCATGATATCTCAAGGTGTGGAGTAATTACAAAAAGAAGAGGTTCATAAGCTACTAAAGTGATTTTATTATGGGAAAAACTTGATTATAATAAAATCACAATAGAATAGAAACAAATTTTCCATCCAATTTATATGTGAAATGTTTAATGAACTATAAAATGCTAAGTATTTTTCAAGATTAGATCTAATACATGTTTTATTAGGGTTGCATGAAATTGAAATTCATTTGCTAAAACTATGTTCATAACACACAAGGGTATTTATAAGCTCAAGGTGGTGCCATTCAACCTAACTAATGCCTCACCAACTTTTTAACTTGTGATGAATGAAATTTTCAGTATCAAGGAATTTTGTACATGTATTTGTAGTTATATCTTCATCTACTACAAAACCTAGAATGAGAATCTTTAACATGTTAAACAAGAACTAATTCTAAGCTAAAATGCCAAAATGTTCTTTTGGAGACCAAGCAGTAGAATATCTAGGTCATATAATTTCAGATGGAGAATTTAACATTGATACGAACAAACTCAAGGAAATCACATAGTGGAAAAAATTAAAGGACATATTGAAATTAAGAGGATTCTTGTAACTAACAAGTTTTACTTAAGGTTTCACAAAAATTATGCACACGTGGAATCAAGCTCTACTTTCAATTGCGAAAGAAAAACTCCTTTCCATGGAATGATAATGCAAAAAATTGCTTTGAAACATTAGAGAAAGTAATAGTTTTCTATTCTAGTTTGTTATGCGATATTTCTCAAAACTTTTCATAATAGAGTTTGATTTTTGAAGATTCAAAATTAGGGCAATGCTCATGCAAAGAAGGAAAACTATTACAACCCTGGGGGTTAGCTCAATTGGTCAAGTGACTGTTGTTAAAACACCTTTGCTATTGAGAGGTCATAGGTTCAATTCTCATGACACCATTGGGGTCAGGCTTTGTGGTTGAGTCGAAAAGAAGTTATCCCTTTGGGTGGATCTTCTTGGTACAAATATTCCGTGGATGTAGTGGTCACCAATCTATGGGGTCCGTGAACCACAAAAAATAATAAAAATAAGGACAACCATCAACATATAAAAATATGAATTTCAATTCAACATAATTCTTGTTCCATTTATGAAAATGAGATGTTAGGCCTCATATGTGCATTAGCTATGGAAATTTCAACAATCACTTTCACAATGCAAATTCATGAATTTCACATCAAACTTGAGGGATGAATCTAAAATATAAATCACAATAGTATATATTTCACTTATGTCCAACCAAATACACAATGTAGCAAAGAAAATATCATTGAACAATTGTACTTAAAGGAAAATAATTTTCCAACCCTTAGGCCACAAATCCCAACATATAACAGATTTGAAAATTACCTCAATTATTATAGCCAAAAATAGCATATTTCTAAAATTTTTTCATAATAGAGTGTGATTCTTGAACATTTAGAATTAAGGCAATGCTCATGTAATAAGGACAACCAATCACATATGAAAATATGAAATTCACTTCAAGAGAATGCTTGTTCCATTTATGACAAGGATATGTTAGTTTTATATGTGCATTAATTATGTAAAGATAACAAACCACTTGCTCAATGCAAATTCATATATTTCACATCAAACTTGAGGTTCCTCTGATCTATTTCTTGTGAACTTTCAGCCTTAGGGATGAACATGAAATATAAATTACCATATTATATATTTCACATATGTCCAACCAAATACACAAGGTAGCTAAGAAATTAACACTAAACAATTATACTTCAAAAGAAACGTTTTCCAACCCTAAGGCCACATATCCCAAGATATAACATACTTGAAAACTACTTCATTACAATGGAATTATCACAACCACAATTATGTCCACTTAGATTCTATATGTTTGTAAAATCACATGATAAAATCAATGATCTATTCATGATAATTTTGCATGCCAAACAACCATATAAATTGCTCATTTTCCATGAGATTATAAGCTAAAAATATGATATGCAAATACACAAAGTTTGGAATGAAGTTCTTAGTATGTACCAACAACTTATATCTAGTTGGTAAAAGATAGTCCTTCAAGCTTATTACAAACTAGGTCTCTCCATTACTCTCCAAACCCTATCTTGGGAATCCACCATAAATAGAAAATCCTGACCGACGTATAAGGTGAATCCAGGAAGTTGGGTAACATTTTTTAGCAAGCAAGAAGGTGAAATAATATATTTTCCAACCCTTGATTGAAATGATTTAAATTACTTGATCGAGGTATTGATAGTTCTTTCAAACACTTAAATAAGACCATGATTGAGGTTCTTAATACACGGAACAAGCCATTGTTTGAGGTGCTTGCATGGGTTATGCAAATATTTGATCGAGCTCTATAGTTTGATTGAGGTCACCCTTTTTCATAAAACAACTATGATACTCTCATTTCTATTTGCAACAATGAAACACATGAACCTTGAGTCACCTATTAACCTCAATTAAGTTATTTGTCTAAACCCACAAGACCTCTATTGAGGGTTTAACTAAGCCTGGATTGAGGTATTTTGAAAATCCTTATTATGTGCTCAATTGAGCTAAATTACTTAATCACAAACTTAAAAAATTTGAAATCTAACCCCCTTGCTACAAGATTTTTTGTAGCTACAAATTCCATGGGGTGAAACCCCTTTATTTCTTTAATTTTAGGTGATAGAGTTGACATTAGCAAAGTTGCCAATGAATCCTCTATCTAATGGTGTATCATTTTAACCATTTAAATTTCAAATTATATTTTTAATTTATTTTCTTTTAAAATTTATACTTTTTTTTTTAGAATTCAAAAGTTGCTCAAAGAAAACTAAGTATCTAAAAAAATTACACAACCAATTAAAAAAAAAAAAATGTCAGATTCCCCATAGATATTTCCTCTTCAAAATGGTATTTTTGTTTTTCCAAATTATGTAAATAGTAGGAAATGAGTTGATGGGAACACAAAGGTATATAGAATGCAATTAAAATATTATTTGATTGAGTTTGAAATAATAGAAATATAATTTCTCCCCACCCCGTGACTGCTACACTCTCACTAGCCCCTCATAAAAAAATGGATCTACTACATTTTGTGAAGATCACTCTTGTATATATATTTTTTGAAAATTATACATTGAATACTGAATTAGTGGATGGGCACAAAAGTCACTTGTTAACTCTTCCATAAATTTGTAAAGACAAGCATGACTTTTCTTTCTACGAGCTAGTTTTGGGAATTAATAACTAGGTGGACTCTCACTTGCTTGATATGCGGTTGAAACTCTTGAGATTCACTATAACCCCCAAATTGCATGCAAAACCTACCATCATGAATTATGAGCTATCTAAGGATTCAAATCATGGTGGGAGACATTAACATTGTGAGTCCCAACCACTTGGTCTAGCCCCGATGGTTGCACAAAAGATAACTTAATTAAATCCAAAAATGACATATTTTTTTTTAGTCAAATTTCTATTCATAGTTTCAAAAGGAAATACATCAGAGGAAAAACACAGGTAGTCTCACCCCAACCAGGTGACACAGTCCATAATTTCAAAGGCTATATGACCCAGATATAAAACACCTGTATCCATGCTAGTCGTTAGAGGTGATTGAAGTTGGGTTGTCACAACTATACCAGGAGGTGGAAAATGACAAAAGGAGCACTGGACACACTCGTCGAAATGGTCCATCCAGGTCTCCAGTTTCTTGACCTTCTATGATAGAAAATTCTGGGCGCACCAGACCACCACAACACGCTCCCAGGTATGACTGGAAATAAGGCATTTGGTTCAGAGTTGCTATTAATTTGGCATGCTCCTCCTGTCTAACCTTCTCTGAATTATCCAGATGATCCAAAATTGAATAAAACACATCTCAATAGTGCTCCATGCAACAACCTTGTCGCTGACCGTAGCCACCCCTACACACTGGCACACGACGCCCAAAACCACCACGACAAACCAAAATCCCTCGCTGTAGAATGAGAGGAGCGAGGTGGCCCTGACTCTCAGCTGAGCCCCCACATATACCACCTCGAGCTGTTGATCTTGCGCGTCCAAAACACCCCGAACGACCACCACCTCTACCTCTTGAAGCCATGCGACTCAAACCCTCTAAATCTAGACCTTCCAGACTCCCTCCACCCCTGCTAGACACTAGCTTGAGCCGAGGTCGAGACTTAGCCATGCTTGGCATGCCCGAATTAGGCAACACCTAGGTTGAGGACTGCCCTTAGCGAGAAACCGCTCACATGCTTGAAATATCGACACCACCTAAGTGAGACGAAGACCACCCTTCCAATAGCTCCCAAACAATCCATGTAGGTGTCGAGACCACCAGCTCCAACTGAACCTCCTCTCCCTTTGGTGCTGGGCACCCACAACTTATAAATCTATTTCCAACCTTGAAACCACCCCCGTGAGACGCACATACACCACGTTCCTTGCATAATTTCTTTGGGAAAACCCAATTCGACAATTGATAACTACCCACACCCACCAACAAGGGCCAAACATTCTACGACAATGTTGACCCTTTGGCCGGCCCAAAGCACCTCTGCAACACCCTCCTCTTCTCCAAACACTCCACACAAAGGATCCAAAACTCCCTCCACTGTAAATTGACCATCGAACACCCCCACCACCCTCCATAACATTAATGCGCTCACCACTCTCCGCAAGACCCAATATGACTTGATGTTTCCCACGTGGTATTTACTATCTCTCGTACTCAAGGTAATATGGGAGGGACATGAGGCCAACCCGGCATCCTGTAGCCACGTGCTTACCATAGGTGACCACACATTCCCTTGGGAACATCCTCCTCTCCATTCCTCACTGCTATCGGGGAATCCAAAATTGACATATTAAGTGAGTAATTCTTTTTCTTTTAATATCATTAGAAAGACAACATAATTCACTACAAATTATTTTTTAATTGCATATCAAAATTCATAAGGTGTGAGCCCTTGTGGTGTAGAATAGTTGATGATAATGTATTCTGTTAAAGCACACCTTGTGCAAAGGTCATAGATTCAAACCCCAACTTCGCTGTGTCTGCGGAAGGGGAATAGGTGGGCATCTAGAGGTTATAGTGGTAGTGGTCGGAATCAACCCTGTGCATACAAAACTAGCCTAGTTTTTTATTCCTCTAGCCCCAAAAAAGTAATTTTGCAAGGTGTATTATTTTTGAGGGATTCAATTTTCTGATTTCTCTAGCTACTAGGAAGAAAAAGGAAAAAGAAAATCACAGGAAGTATATGAGTTTTGAGGGCTTCAATTTAAAAAATTTGTAAAAATGTCAAATTTTTATTACCACTTTTCTCTAAGAATTATAGAAATTTTGAGGTATAAAATGGGCCTCTCGAGATAAAAAATAAAATAATAAAATAAGAGATGAATTTTCAATATAAAATAAATAAAACTACTCTTTTAATAAAATATTCGACTACTCTACTTATCGGTTTACCCAAATCTCTAGTGTAAGCACTCATTAGATGTAGAATTTGAGTGCATACACTTGAAATTTGAGTAAACCTACAAGAATAAAAGTAAAAAATATGATTAAAAAAGTAATTATCTTTCTTTCCCTCCAAAAATATTTACTTTTATGGCTAACATCATCACCTTGAATCATATTTTATTTTGAAGTTGACGATCACAATTTTTTGTTTTGAATCCCACTGTTGACCTCAAAATTTCTCTAATATGAAGTGCAACCCATCTTCATGGATTCACCTTACAAAGGCCTTGTAAGGCATCCAACCAACTTGTCTAGCCACACCAAAGGCTCCACAACAAGTTAGAATCAAAACAAATAAGTCCACCCTTTATCTTTCATGAACCTTATATGACATAATCTCTAAGAAAAATACTAATCCATAACTTCTCTAGGTTTTCTTTGTCAAAAACCCAGGTCCTTCTCACATAGGGACTCAAAACCAAACACTTTAAGGTTTCTCTAGGAATTGCCTCTTACAATCTCTAGCACCATCCTCCCTTGCATAAAGGAAAATACAAAGACTTAAGACATGCTCATTTTGAAGGTACAAAATACCTAATGAATTGCCATATTTCTTAGTCAAGATGATGTGAATACGATGAATGAAAAATAAACTCTCTCCTCTTTATATAGAGTAGGTTATAGAGGCCAAAAATAATAAAGCACATAAGATCCACCAACAATTATGTCAAGCAACCTAAGTAATTACTACTTAAGGCCACATGTGAAGTGCTTCCACTCTAAGGTGATACATGTCAAGCTTCAAAGTCAGCACATCCATTAAGAAAGTGTCCCATGTTGGGAACTCCACAAGACAAGGAATATTCCCCTCTAAAGGTCTCATATGCTTCAATGCTACATCATAATCCATGTGATCCTTTGGATCCACATACTTCCATGAATTTGTTGGAAATAACACTGAGAGGGGGGGGGGGGGGGGTGAATAAATATTATCAGGTCAATTATTTTTCATTTTACAATCAGATTTGTATACGCTACTTCAGTTAGTAAAAACCATGTATGTACACAACTGCAGTTAAGGAAACAAACGTATAACCAACAGATTTGTAATTTAAATTATTCTTTAGATGTTGATCATTAATCTGTGCATCAAACCATATAAACAGTAACTAGGAACAATAAAACAGAACAGACAATCACACATGAGAACACAAGATATAAGGTGGAAACCCAATGTGGGTGAAAACCACCTGCTGCAATTCGTCTCTATCTTCCTTTAATTAGAAACTTATTTTTACAATGTTTCTGTACTGGTGCAGTCTTATACCAGTACACAGGATGCTACCTGCAGAAGTCTACAACCTTCTCTCGTTCTCCAGCTTCTCCTGGAAGGGAGCTACAACACCCTTAGCTCTTGTACTAGCTGAGGTACTAGTACATAGGTGCTGACCTACAGAAGGCTACAACCTTCTCTTTACTTCCAGGGACCACGTTTCATAAATTTTCAGACTGGATCCATCAATAACATTAATCAAACTTCAAATATATCTCCATCAACCAATCTCCTTTACTTCAAGCAAAACTGAATCAAACAATTCCT
Organism: Pinus taeda; assembly: GCA_000404065.3. Lineage (NCBI taxonomy): Eukaryota > Viridiplantae > Streptophyta > Pinopsida > Pinales > Pinaceae > Pinus > Pinus taeda. The sequence continues at coordinate 99,364 of APFE030490776.1, read as the reverse complement.
ACTTTGAATGTTGTAACCAGAATACATTAACAGTAACCAATCCTGAACCCAGAACACTGCAGCAATAAACAGAAGCAGCTAAAACTTACTTCATGAGACGTATGCTACTTCAATACATAGAACCCTGCATGCATACACTATTTTATTAAGGCCAACCAGCATATACACTGTCTTCACTTACTGAATCAGTGTGTATACGCGCCTCTGATGTGCCGAACTTGTGTACATATCTATAAAAGATAATTTACCATTTTCACTTATTCAGACATCAGTTATAACTAGATTATCATATTTATAGATCAAATCATGCGCCAAATATAACAGATCAAAATCACACAAAGATACTACTATTCAAGCCTTAAGATCTTGACCGATCAATAGAACTTATCCATCTTTTAGCGCTCAGGTTCCTCCTTGGCTCAGATCCAGCTATGCACCATAACCCAATTCTAGATCTTTCTCTTCATAAGATATTCAATCCTTCAGTTGATCCCTTTGCCTAATGATCTCTTCCCCCTTTTATAGGCTTAGGCCTTACTCAATACCATGGTCCAAAACCATAAAGAATCAATACCATGGACCCAATACTTGGGTTCAACACTTCAAACAAGATACCATGGTCCAAAACCATAGGTCCAAATACCGAGGACTAAATACCATGGTCCAAAAATATGTTTTCCCACATGTACACGCTTTTCCTTGCATGAAAGTGCATGCATATGTATATGCGCCTTTTGATCGTTGAACCTGCGTGTATACGCGACTTGGTTAAGAGGAGCCTGCATATATCTCTTTTTCTTTCATTCTGAGAGCCTGAACAGTGATCTGTCATTTGAGTGAGTTGCCATCAAGGACAACACTTGTGTCATAGCACCAAAACTCTGTCATAATTCCAACAATCTCCCCCTTTGGACTTGATGGCAACCCCAAGTCACTCAAAGTCATTCTCCCCCTTTGTCATCAAGTGCAAAGGGTTATGCTCCCCTTGAGTTCATGCTGAAATCTCTGCTCTGCTGTGTTGTCCATGCTCCCCCTGACTGTGGGAAAGGTCTGCAAGAAGATGTTCTAGAAGAAGATACATAACTTTATACATCATAAATGACCTTCCTACCACCACAGACTCAAACATACATCCATCTCCCAACCAAGTGGGAATACATTAAAAGTTTACACAAGATAAAACAAGAGAATTACATCATCCATCCCAGGCATAGTGGGGAAACAAAAGTAGGTCGTTACATGACCTTGATAAGAAAAGAAATACATGACCTAGAGACGAAATATCTACAACAAGACTATGATAGTTATCAACAACTATAATCAGCATCATCTATTAATCATCATTCAGACCAGCAACCATGTTCTCCCTCTACACCTGTTCCACCTGAAATCAAAGACAACTGTGAAAGTGAACCAAGAGCTCTAAGATAATGCCAACAATGCATTATTAGAAGAATATATGCTCCCCATGAACCTGTGCCAGATGGTCTCTGTCAAACCCATATCAGACTCGTTTCATCCTGAGCCTGGCCCACTGATTGTCTTCAAACCAACATATACGCGGCTGTATCCACATAAACCGACGTATGTACGCAGATTCTCCTCATTAAACTTGCGTACAACCACTTTTCTCTGAAACAGACAAGTTTCAACAGCAAGATGATGCATCAACTACTCCCAGCTTTTGTCTGAGGTATTCAAATGTCTCCTTGGGTAGTGGTTTGGTGAGTATATCAACAACCTGTTCCTTGGAGGGAAGATACTCCAATTTGACCTTTTGTTCAAGCACTTGTTCTCGGAGAAAATGATACTTGATAGGTATGTGCTTGGTCTTTGAATGTAGGACTGGATTTTTTGAAATACTGATTTCACTTGTATTATCACATAAACTGGAGATAGGCGGAGTACAAGTGATTTGAAAATCTTGCAAAATTTGCATCATCCACAGGAGTTGTGTGCAACAAGATGCATCAGCCACATATTCCGCTTCAACTGTAGATAAAGAAATTGAAGTTTGTTTCTTGCTGAACCAAGATACTGATCTGGGACCCATAAAGAATGCTCCACCATTAGTGATTTTTCTGTCATCCACGCTTCCTGCCCAATCTGCATCTGTATATGCATGAAGTGTGAGATTTGTATCTCTAGGATACCATAAGCCATAGTTTTGTGTTCCTTGAAGATATTTGAAAATTCTTTTAACCGCCTGAAGGTGTGCTTCTTTTGGATTTGCCTGGAATCTTCAAACTATTCCCACTGCATGCATGATGTCTGGTTGGGTACCTGTCAGATAGAGCAGACTACCAATCATGGATCTATAGGTTGGTTGATGTACTGCTGCTGAATCATCATTTGCACTGAGGCTGCATCCTGTTACCATAGGGGTACATACTGGTTTTGGATCTTCCATGCCATATTTCTTCAAGATCTCTTTGAGGTACTTGGTTTGTGATAAAAAGATACCGTCTTTATTTTGTTGGACTTGTAGACCAAGAAAATATGTCAGCTCACCAAGCAAGGACATTTCAAATTCTTTCTGCATCACCAAAGCAAAGTTTTGACTCATGACTTCTTCATTACTACCAAAGATGATATCATCAACATACACGACAAGTATTAGCAATTTATCCTTATCAATTTTTACATATAGATTGCTATTTGTTGATCCTTTTGAAAAACCCTTGTTGATGGAGGTATTTGTATAGATGATAATACCAAGCCCTTGGAGCTTGTTTAAGACCATGGAGTGCCTTCTTAAGTCTGCATACAAGTTTTGGATCATTTCCAAGTATGAATCCATCTGGTTGCTCAATATACACTTATTCTTCCAAGTCTCCATTTTAAAAGGCAGATTTCACATCCATTTGAAATACTTTGAAATTCTGAAAGCTAGAAAGAGCAAGGAACATTCTTATGGCTTCAAGTCTAGCAACTGGTGCAAACGCTTCTTTAAAGTCTATACCTTCTTGTTGAGCATACCCTTTACAAACAAGTCTGGCCTTATTTCTAATAACATCTCCATTTTCATTCAACTTATTTTTGAATATCCATTTTGTCCATATGACATTCTTATCATTTGGTCTAGGAACCAACTCCCAAGTGTTATTCTTTTCAATCTGCTCAAGTTCTTCATTCATGAGCTTGACCCAGCATTCATATTTGCATGCTTCACTTACATTTCGTGGTTCAGTGGAGGAGAGTAATGCTAGATAGCTTGAAGCTTCTGAAATAGTTCTTCTTGTTTGTACACCTACCTCTTTCTGTCCCAAAATTTGAGTTTCTGGATGATTCTTCTGAACGTACCTGGATGGAGTCTTTTCTTCTATCCTTATCTGTTCTTTTGGTGCCTCATGGGTTTTCTTCTTAATCATAAGTCTGATTTGATGTTGAAGGATAGTCCTCATCATCTTCGAAATCTTCGGATTTTACTTGCCTAGGAATGTTTCCTTCTTCATCAACCACTACATCAATACTTTCAACAATTTTTCCAAGTCTTTTATTGTAACACTTATATCCTTTATTGTGGGGAGAGTATCCAAGGAGAATGCCTTCATCTGCTCTAGGTTAAAACTTGCCAAGGTCTTCATCAGTCTTTTTGATGTAACATTTGCTTCCAAAAATTTTGAAGTATTTTAATGTGGGAGTCTTACCATACTAGAGTTCATGAAGAGTTTGAGTGTTGTTTATAAGGATGTTTGTCTTGTTGAGAATAGTAACTGTAGCAAATGAAGCTTCACCCTAGAAGGTTGCGAGAGTTCCAGACTCATCAAGCATAGCACGCGCCATTTGTTGAACTATTTTGTTCATCCTTTCCACTACTCCATTTTGCTAAGGAGTCCTTGCAATAGAGAATTCTCTTCTTATTCCATGTTCTTCACAAAAATTGAAAAATTCGTCCGAGTTAAATTCCCCTCCTCGATCAGACCTGAGGCATTTGATTTTGCGATCTGATTCATTTTCAACCAAGGCTTTGAATGCTTTGAACTTTTCGAAAGCTTCGTCTTTATGCTTCATAAGTCCTATCCAACACATCCTAGAAGAGTTGTCAATGAACAATATAAAGTATTCTTCTCCTCGAGGTGACGTTTTCCTAGATGGACCACATACATCAGTATGGACAATTTCAAGTGGCTTGTTAGCTGATCCTTCCTTCTCAGGGAAATTAGTTCTGGTTTGCTTACCAAACTAACATGATTTTCATATTGTATTGTCTAGAATTCTGATGTCAGGGAGATCATGAACCCCCTAATATTTGCATGTTTTTCTTATCTGAGAGAAGCTTAGATGCCCCAATCTTCTATGTCATAGCCAGTGTTCATCATTCTTGCTTAGATAGCATTGTTGTTGTCCTCCTTTGAGTATGTATAAATTATTTGGAGTTCTAATACCTTTGATCACTATTTCTCCTTTATCAATCTCACGAACAATACATCCATTTGATCAAAATATTACCTCATTTCCTTGATCACACATTTGGCTGACACTCAATAAATTATTCTTTAAGCCATCAAAATACATAACATTTCTCACTTTGACCTTTTCTTTCAAAATAACAGAACCTTTACCTTTTATGAGTGCAGGGGTGTCATTTCCAAATGATACCTTCCTTTCCTTTTCTAAGGCACTATATGACTGAAGTTTTTCTTTATCACCTGTCATACGTTTCGAGCATCCATTGTCGATGTAACACTGATTTTCCTGCCCTTCCACATATAAGGCTATACCACATCTTTTTGCTTGTGGTTCTTTCTTTCTCCATGTTTTGGGACTTGATGAAGCTTGCTCATTCTGAGTTGTTTGCCGAAACCTACTCCTGCATTCAGAATCTTCATGACTGAAGTTGTTCCAAATAGAACATTTTATTTCATTTTCAAGAGCAGAAAAGTTATTGTAGGTCCTTTTCATGATCCCAGTCATACTCCTT